>VXAX01003042.1:0-231741 GCA_013399835.1 Leptocoma aspasia | reverse complement strand
AAAAAAAAAAAAAAAGGAAGGCTAAAGGACAAGAATTCTGCATCTCTCTTTACTTCTCCCCTTGCACTGTCAGTTTAGGAAGAGACTTCTCAGCACTGAGTACCAGAACAGCTTCCCAGAAAGCAAATGTCAGCAACAGAAACCCCTGGGTGTGAAGTGAGAAAGAGTGAAATTCATGAGCCAATATGAAATTTTTCTAATTTCCTACCTTTTTCCAAGATAAAAATCTACTGAAAATGTTTATACTGAGATGTCCAGTACCATATTTATCAGCTGCCTTCTGGGATAGATCCTTCCCTTGGAGACCCAGTATCCATGGGAAATGCTCAGAACAGGAAACCATGGAGCCTGGGTTGAAAAAATGATAGGGAGGATGACTGAAATGGGTTTCCATCAAAGAAGTTTTGTCCAAGTGAAACATTTAATTCCAGTACCGGCTGGACACATATCTTCCTACATAAATGTTGAATGAATGCTCAGGCCCTTTAAAGTGAGATTAATTAATCATATCAGTTTCACCTTCAGACTCAGCCTGAAGAAAAAGTGGAAAAATGTTCACATCTCAAAGCCAGGTTTAAGGTATTCTTGTTACTACTGTGCAGCCAGAGCTGAGTGCAGACTCCCTGACATAGAGAAGGGATGGCTGTAGTTTTCCTTTCAAGCTGATAAAGTAACATCTTCTTCTCACTTTATTTGTTTATTTGTACTTTTAGCTCTTCATTTTCAAAGAGTTCATACTCATTGCTTTAGGACAAAAAGAACTGTAATGACAAATATGGTTATTATATTTCATCTTATTCCCAAGGGTGTGTTCTTCTTCCAATGATGAGCATCTGCTCCTAGTCATGTAGAAATCTGCTTAACAAAGCATGATCTTTGATTAGCATATTTCAGAAATTGTTTCTTATTACAGGCTCTCCTTAGGGCTTGTGTTGCTTAGCAGTAGAACAACCTTCTAAATGTATTTAACATGTTGAGGAACTTTGCAAACATATAAATCCCTGCTTTGAACTTTTATGTTCATATGGATCATGCATTCTGCATAAGTGGTAAAAAAAATCTCAAGAAATAATCCACATCATGGGGTTTTTGCTTTCTTCTGATGAAGTCCACAATTTGGCTTGTGTTTAATAAACTGCTGTTTTGAACTGCATGTAAGGACTGTTTCTAACAAATAATAAATGATGCTTCTATTACGTGTTCCATTTAAGGGTTTTCAAGAGGTTTTCCACCACTGGCCCTTTATATTGGGGAGGCTTTTGATGCCATGGGTATTGAAATAATGACAATGAAGATGAATGCCTATGGGTAAGAATTAAGGGGAAGGCCAACAAGCTGACATCCAGTGGGAGTCTGTTATCCTCCACCCAAGCAGGAAGAGGAGGTGCACAACTTTCTCTACAAGCAGCTGGAGAATGGCTCAGGATCACCAGCCCTTGTTCTTGTAGGTGACTTCAACCTACCCGACATCCGCTGGAAATTTAATACAGCAGAAAAGAGGCAGTCCAGGAAGTTTTTAGAGCGTGTGGAGGACAACTTTTTGTTACAGCTGGTGGGTGAGACCACCAGGGGAGGGACTATGGTAGACCTGGTGTTTGCAAATAGAGATGGGCTGGTGGGAGGTGTGGTTTTTATGAAAAAGTTTTTTACAAAAAGAGTGAATAAGTTCTGGAATGGCCTGCCTGGGGAGGTGGTGGAGTCACCATCCCTGGATATGTTTAAAAAAGAGACTGGATGTGGCACTGGGTGCCAGGGTTTAGTTGAGGTGTTAGGGCTTGATGATCTTGAAGGTCTCTTCCAAACCAGTGATTCTGTGAATGAAATAATTCATCCAACACATCAATTGCTTTATTTATTATGTTAACATTATTATCGTTCTCAGATTTTTGAAGCAAGTCACCGAGGTATAGAAAGTTGATGCCTGGTTTGTAAGGAAATGGTGGCTAAGATTTCCAACCACATCTTTTCCCATTGCTTTTCTTCCTGATGATTATTCAACAGTTTTTTTTTCTTTTTGGATAGACAACTTCTAAATGGCAAAATACTTGAAAGTTGTTTTCCTTTTACCAGTAATATACAGTGTGATGCTATTTCAGAGCTGCATGCACTTTTAGTGCCTTAGAAGACCTAAATAGCTCCTGAAATGGATTCACCAAACCATTAGAGTAAACTTTACTGTGAAAAAATGCTAAGTATTGTAGCTGTGCATGATCTCACATAGACCATGTGGGCCTAAATTTTGTTCTTTATTCATGCCAAACTAGTGTTGACTTTCCAGGCTAAACCTACATCCCCA
Source organism: Leptocoma aspasia (assembly GCA_013399835.1). Classification (NCBI taxonomy): domain Eukaryota; kingdom Metazoa; phylum Chordata; class Aves; order Passeriformes; family Nectariniidae; genus Leptocoma; species Leptocoma aspasia. Next base: position 229,445 of record VXAX01003042.1, on the reverse strand, counting down.
CTCCTCAGGTTTTGGCTGACAGAACACTGAGCACAAGGCCAGGCTGTGCTTGCCAGCAGCCCAGTGCTCCTGGCAGCTCTTAGCCCTGGGCTCCCAGCCAGTTTGCACAGTGATTTTTGTTGATGCAGCATTTTGCATCAAGGATGTGTCACCAGCAGAAGCAATCAATGTGCATGGGCTCCAGCAACAGAGCAAGGCCAGCTGCAAGAGAGCAAAAGTTCTGGTCATTAAATTTGTGTGTGGATATGACCTTTGAACTACCTCAGCCACTGAAACAATGATTTGGTGACCCTGCACACTCCACGTGGTGCTCACTCATTAAAGGCTTTGCAGAAGGAGGGTGTTTCACTGCTTTGCAGTTTAAGAATATCCAGGTAGACAGCCAGCTCAGGAAACTGTGGCTTGCCATTTAAATCCCTGTCAAAGGTGTGCCTCAGTCCTTAACTCAGTCTCCAGTGCGAGTGAAGTAAGAGGATTAAGAAGGTGTCTCTCACTGTTTGTGTTCTGGGAATGTAAAGGGCAGGGAATCGGATACTTCTCATCTGCCTGGCTTAAAAGAGACACCAAAAGGCAGCAGCAAAACATCCCTGGAGAGCATTGACAGCCTTTGGTCCTTCCAGTGGGACAGACCCTGTCTCCTCAAACACTGCCTATGTCTTTTCTTAATGGCAACACATTAAATGTTGCTGCCTTATTGTTTATGGTGTAGGAAACAGATGGTCTTTTCTCCTTCCTTGTTCACTTCACCTCTTCTAGCAGTTTTAATGGTTTAAAAGAAAAAGCTTTTAACACTTTTGCTTTGTTTTTACGATTTCCCCCTGTCTTGCACCAAAGGCATTCCAGTAAATACATATGCACTAGTGAAGCTTAATTGCCCATCACAAATGTGTAATGGGTGTTAATGTGGCAGGAGCTTGTAGCTGTGGCTCTTTAACCCAGCACAGAACAGCTGCAGCACTTCAGACCTGAAGGAAAACAGAAGAATCCTCTGCTTGTGGGAAATATATTTGCTCTCAGAGAAATCTGGTACATAGCAAACTGAAACTTCTTCCACTTCAGATAGTCACCTTTGAAAATTTCTCTGATTATTCAGTAGAAACGGGAAACAGGTATCATAAAGGGCAAGTAAGAGCCTTATACTGTCCCCAAAATGAAACCAAGAGTTGCCCATTTCCAAGAATGGACCAAGATGTGAGGAGATATGGGAGAGGGAAAATGGATTTAAAGACATTGAAGAGGACCAGAAGTAAAATCCATGGCAACAGAATGTCCAAAAAGAGCTTCTCTAAAAATCACTTCTCAAACAAAAGTGAAATTTCTCTGTGTGACAGGTATGGCAGAGACTTTGCTTCTGACATGTTCACATAACCATATTTTGAATACTTGTAATTCATCTTGGCAGAAAATGTCTTATTGCTGGTTTTTAGAAGCCTTCTTTTGAAGAAGAATGAATTTAGACAGATACCTTTCAAATGGGACACGAGCCTGGACATATTTGCTCTGAGATGGCAACTCATCATGCTGTCTAATCCCAACTCTGACAGCACTGCTGGTGGTGCAGGTTGTTGTATGAAAGCCAGAATTATTGTGTTGTTATTACTGCTCTTCTACGCAACCATTTTAAGTACAGGAAAAATTAAAAATAATCTCTAAAAGTATTATGCCTGTTCTATAGCAGCTGTAAAATTAAATTTATTAGCACTAGGCATTGTATCAGTTATTAGTTAGGTTCTAAAATACAGGTAATTTTGTTACTTGAGTATGTTTTACCCAAACACAGCTTTTCTGTGAAATAAACAGCATGATATAGATTGTTAAACCAGAACTTCATCCCAAAGTCTCATGTCTAATATCAACGTGAACAGCAATTAGATCAGTGTTCAGTAATCAGTCTTTAAGCTCTCCATCTATCTTTTTATGTAAACTTCTCTGCTTCCCATGCAGTCTGAAAACAGCAGCACATACCATAAAATATCAAAGTATTTGTTCCCTCACGGGTGGGAGTGCTCGCTCTGACCTGCCTGCCGAGAGAGACCTCTGCGTGCATTTCTCACTTTCCTCTTTTAATGTTTGTTGTTTTATAGCCCTTGATCCATCCAAAGATCCCTGCCTGAAGGTGAAGTGCAGCCCACACAAAGTGTGTGTCACCCACGACTACGAGACCGCGATCTGCGTCAGCCGCAAGCAGCTGGTGCACAGGTGAGGAAACCTCCCCTTGCTTGGGCTTTTGTGTCTGTCACACACATCCAGTCTGGGAGAAGAAGGAAAATGAGAAAACTCCAAAATTAATGTTAAAAACCCCATCATTTTACAGCATTCCTTTACATTTTAATTTGTTAAAAAAAAAAAAAAGAGACAAACAGAAGATTTATATTTATAACTGAGGCTATTTAAAAAAGATGACCCAGAACATGCTGCATCCTGTGGGATGGATTGCAGAATTCTCTCCCAGTTCTGGGAGGGATCTTCTCCCCCAAGAGACCACTAATTATGTATATTTTAAAAACTGAAAACATTAAATATGAAAATATGTGCCAGAAATATCTACAGTTCTGGTAACTTAATTAGAAGTAATTAATGGGATATTAATAAAGTTTTTTTTTAAATATATCGAACCTCTGCTTAGATTTGCTAGAGAGCTGAAAAGTGATGGTGGAATTTTGTAGAGCAGCTCCTTGAGAAGTCACATAACTAGAGAAATCTCCAGATTGCTGACTGACAGAATTAAGAGCAAATGAACTCTTAGCTAATAAGTTACAAAGCCAGGATGTTCAAATTAGACCACAGAACTTCACAGAGAGACGCTACAAAAAGAAAAGCCTACGGATCATAGGTTGAGATATGTTACAGCCAAGAATTGAAAAATTTATAAACAAATGTTGAGAAAAAAACCTAACTTCACCCTATTTTGGAAGGAGAACTAGTAGAACCAGTAGGGAAACTAGAGTTGAGTATCTCCAGAGCATGAGTCAAGACCCAGAATTAAACTGGAGGAATCAGCCCCTCCACTTGGCCACAGATATGTAACAGAATAAATTCTGTACTGCTGTAATGAGCAACTCCGAGTGCTTGGTCTGCACTTTAAGGACAATACATTGTCTTGCTTTCTTTATGTTTGAGTGATAAATCTGGGGACTGCTCTTCAGTTTCTCTCTCTTTTTAGTATGGAAGAAAAAATTTGTCTGCAACACAGCTCGGGTCCCCAGATGTTGTTGTCAGCCAATATTGTAGTTCAACAACTGTTTAAGGCAAACTAAATTCAGGTTGATCTGATTCCCATGTACTACATCTCATCTCATCTCACTGTCACCTGGTTGAGGAAGCTAATCCTCTAAGAAAAATTTGTCTTTGATTGATAATACAAAGTTAATGGTGTAATGTGCATGAGGTAGTGTGTCCAATATTTGGTTTTTAGTATGGAACAATGCCTGGAAGGAAGTTAGGAGTCTGCTATGTGCAGTGCTTACACTCTAATGATATTTTTGGCATTATGTAGGTTATATCTTCTAGTTAGGATGGATTGAAACCTGGTTTAAATCCTTGCATTATATAGTAGTCCTTGCGATACAGATGTTGAGCCAAATGCTTTCTGAGCTATTTCCAGTATTAAATGTCTCCAAAGCAGTCAAAATGTTCAGAGGAATGGTGCAGAGGAACTGAATATCCTTTCTTTGCAGAAACCAGGCTGTGTTTCATGTGATCTCTCTATGATTCCTCCGCTGCCTGCAGCTGTTTCAGCAAACCTTTGAGTAGCACTGTGACTATGGAGATAAATGGAAAAGTATTGAAAACTTACTTTGAAAATTCTCCAAACAATTTCCAGCAAGTTTTGCAATGCTGAAAGAACTGCTGATATGTGACAGTGGCACATATAACCCCACAGTGGTTTTAATCTCCATGTGCCCACCTACCCTGGCCTCAGAGGATAGACAGGTCAAGGAGGGAAGTAAGCAGGGCAAAGTGTCTGTTGATTTGAATCAGTGGAGTGACACCCCCTGAAAGTTTTCATCTTTAGTCCCACAGCATTCTGTTTTTTATGTGCATGAGCTCAACACTGCTGTACATCTGACTCCAGCCATATTAAATGCTATGTTATTCAGGAGTAAACACATTAAAAAGGGTGGAGTTGCACCTATTTAAAACCAAAAAAAATCTGAATATATTAGTGTGGGCACATGTAGTAACAATTACCAATTAACACGGTGCTGTTGTGATTGTGTTGCACATCCACGGTGCTTTTGGGTGTGCTCAGGAGGATTTTCCATTTCATGCATCATTATCATCTTGCTGCAGTGGCTTTACACAGTATGTTGGCTCAGCAAAAAGTAATGGAGAGCAGCACCTTTGTTACTGCTGAGCCTCCTGGTTTGTGTCACCCTGTGCCTGGCTGGCTGCAGAGCTGTGGTTTTCCAGGCATAGTGTGTTGCAAACTCTGAAATCACCAGTGCCAGCACGATGCCATTCCCATTTCATTTCCTTTCTGCTGGAATGCCTGCTTTTTAAACCACTGCAGGAGCTCAGTAGCAGTGTAGAAAATTGAGTTGCATGGAAATGTGTTATTTAAGCTACTCAGACCCTGCCCCGGGGGCAGTCTGGACTCTCCTGTGCAGCATCTGCAATCTCCTTTTCTGCTCCTCCTCCCCTCCACAGTCACCTGTGAGCAGCCCTGGGTCTTGAATCATGGAATGGTTTGGGTTGGAAGGGACCTTGAAGATCATCTAATTCCAACTCTCTGCCCTTTGGATCTACTGATACAATCAGTTGGTTCCCCAATTAACCTTGCTGTGTGCATAGATTTTTTTTTTTCAGTCTCTTGTTCCTTTTCATACTGATTCTGAAAATAATTGGTTTTCGTTTGGTTATTATGTACAATTCAGGGAAAAGGGCATAGCCCAAAGGGAACTTTGCAAAATAGCATAATTTGGATTCCTGTTGGTGTATTTATCCATGTTAATTGTTTGTGTTTTGTTTGTATGTATTTTCTTGAAGGACCTATCACAAGCAGAAAGATGGGGGAACCCAGACAATAACAGGGGAAAAACACTGGGTAGTTTATTCATTTTTTTCTCTTTCTCCATGGCCATCAACCAACTACTTTTTCTAGTAAGCTGTTAGTACTTCAGAAGTTAAGGCAGAAGCTGTCTGAGAGGTATTTCAGACAGATAATAGAGTTTTGTCAGCACATCCTCTAAGGCATTTACAGTACAAATTGGACAGTACATTTAGAGAAAAGGCAAGACTGAGTTGTAATTGAAGAGTGTGAAAAAGATAAATTTGGAGGTACCTTCTTACATGCTTAATAGTCCTTGTACTAATGATAGGGTCTTATGAAATCTTTTGGGTGGATTAAAACCCCTTTCAATTTGGACATCTATGAGGAAAAGTCTTTATTAGTTCAGTTTTGCATGAAATGCAGTAGTTAATATCTCTCAAAGTTGTCTCATGCATTCTCAGTCCCATAAAACTTCAAGCCATTTGTCTCTGCTGGTGCTGATAGTGCAGTGGATGGGAAGGAAAGATGTCACTCCTGGGCTCTTTTCAAAAGAGCAGAATGAGAAGAGAGGATTGATGTGAAAACAGTGGCCATATTAACATGTCCAGGGCTTACAGCTCTGTTCAGTCCATTTGACTGGCAATGACTAATTAGTTCATCATTGCAATCTAAGTCACTCACAAAGATAATCACACATCTTCTCTGCTTCTCTGCTGTGTCTTAGAAATCCAGCTATTTACTCACTATTTCTTCAGGACTTTTAAGGATAATGCTGCTGACAAAAGAGTCTACTACTGAGTTTGTCACCTTTTTTTTTTTTTTTTTAAGATCTGGACAAGTTCCCAGATAAAACATCTGTTCTTCTAAATTACACGTCAAAACCTCAGCCTGACCAGCATGGCAGTGTTGGCAACTACACTTACCCACAAGGAGCAGACAAATTTCCCTCTCTTTCTTTACAAATCCTGCAGTTCATACACCATTTCTGGTTAGGAAGGACCCTGTTCCGAACAAGTCAAGTAAAACATCCCCATATGTGAAATAGAGCATTTTTGTAGCATTGCTCTGGTTTGCCAGTGAGTCCTTTAAATTGTATCCAAAAGGGGGAGGCAAAGCAATCACTGCCAGTGACCCACCTGCTTTGGAGAACTGCTGGGAGCCTTACAGAAAAATCTCTGACCACAGCAAATGCACTTTTAGGGGTTTACTGAAAAATTGTGCACATAAGCAAGGATTTGAAACAGTGCTATTCCTCAATGTCTATGATTACATCAACAATCACCTTTTAAAAGGTGCTTAAAATAGGGCCTATAAACCCAACCCTGTTGTTTTACTGTTCTCTCTGACTTGTGTCTGCCTGTGTTTCCTCTTTTTTGCCTCACTGCTAAATGCTAATGAGGGGTTGGCACAACACCAAGGGCTCCTCTGGGGGTTACAGCTTCCCGTGCGGAAAAGCTGGCTCCCACATTCCCAGTGCCCTGACTGATGTCATGGAGGGCTCTGTCCTAAGCTCATTTAATTCTGCCTGATTTATGTGGTAACGTTTATCAAAGCCTGAGTAGGTGAGAAATCCATAGGAGAACCAAACTTGGGCAATGATTAATTATCTTTGGATCAGCTAATAACATAGCTGGTTCCCCAGTTAACCTTGCTGTGTTCATAGCTCTTTTCTATTCTCTTGTTCCTTTTAACACCGGTTCAGAAAATAATTGTTGTTCATTTGTATATTATGTACAGTTCAGAGGAGAAAAAGCATAGCCCAAAGGGTACTGTACATGAATCACAGAATGTGCTGAGTTGGAAGGGACTCATCAGGAACATTGAGTCCAATTCCCAGCCTGCACAGGACACTCCAAGAATCCCACCATGTGCCTGAGAGAATTGTCCAAATACTCCTTGAACTCTGTCAGGCTTGATGCTGTGACCACTTCCCTGGGGAGCCTGTTCCAGTGCCCAAACTTTTCCTGATATCCAACCTAAACCTCATAAATATCATAATTATTTTTCGCGTCTCCAGTGGTCTTGGTAAATTTTGGGACGAATTCACAGTTATGAGTTAGTTTTTACTGCAGATTTGTTCACGAGCATCAAATGAATTCTTTTGCTGATCAATGTTTTCAGAATTAAGGGAAGAAAACTGCACAGTTCAATGTCAAAACAAAATCTTTTGACCATTGTTTTATTATAAAAGAAAGCCACTTCAAATAGGTTGAATTTTTTCCCAAGTAAGAATACAACAATATTTACACATAACTGGAAACTGATTGGAACTCTCTAAATCTGGCTTCTCCTAGGAAAAAAAAAAAGGAATGTTTTTATGAAAAACTTTTTATCTACCTCTTGTGCTGGGTATTGATTAATCTACTGGCATAGATTTTTGCTTCAGAAGAAAGGGCATTGATTTATTTGATTTATTTGATTTGAAATATTTGATTAAACACAAAATCACAACACCAAACAGATCGCATTAAGTTTCTTTCAAACAAAGCTATTGTACTGGGGAAATTGCCAGAATTTAGGCTTATTATTCCCAAGGGTAGCTCTGATAGAATCTTGGAGAATTACTTTAATCCTCAGTGAATGAAAGTTCTGGACATGAACAGGGTTGAGTAAATGTTTGTTGTTTGAGGTATTTTTTGGTAAGTTGTTAAGTCTAGTGCATTACTCTCTAAAGACTGTTATTCTTACTAATATCCAATTCCTCATGGTACATTGCACAGTTTAACTGTGGCTCATGCTGTTTGTCCAGACAGAGGAATGAGAAGCAGGAAAATCAAGGAGAGAGGGGCCTTTGAGGTCACAGCCAAGTGCAGTAGATAATGTGATGTGCAAGGGTTGTGCAAGTGATGTGTGCAAGTCCTTGGAGGAAACTTGAAAGCTTTTAAAAATATTTCATCTCCAGATTGCCTGACAACAAAGGTACCTCTGCTACAGCACAAGAGCTTGGGATTTTCCAACAGACAAGTAACAGACACATGGAAATAAGGAATGTTTGTTTTGTTATGGAGTCCAAGTTGCCTTTTAGTAAGACTGAGAGCACATGGTGTGATGTGCCATCAATCTGTAAGTGCTCAAGGGGACCACTGACTATTAAGAGAGAACAGCATAAGAGTCTGGCACTATCCTTTATTCCCCATTACGGTTATTTCTAAAATTTTGATTATGAAAATTATGATCTAAGCATGAACTCCCAAAGGTTAATAGCTTTTCCTCCAAGAGAGTCTCCATCAGTAACTGCCTGGGATTCAGTCCAAGGATGCTTGAATATTGGAACAGCACTCACTGGTGTTAAAAGCAGATATTACTCTGCTGAACAGGGTCATTTGTAAACTGTAGGTCTCCCTCTCAAAGTGGTCCATTTCCATTTCAGCTCTGCCTACATTAAATTGCTTTTAACTCAAGAGACCACGTGGAGAGGCTGTGGAGGGACTGGCTTTCATGCCACCTGAGGATATGAGCTCACTCAGTTCTGAGCCTTGGGTGACCTGCCTGCTGCCAGGGGTTTCTGCACACAAATCCTCCAGCTGATTGCTTTCTGGAGGAAGCTGGCTATGGTCTGTCCTCTCAGCAGATGAGAATACATGTTCCTTTTAGGCTGTTTTCTGGCTTTCCCAAGCTCTAGGTATGCTGTTGACTTTGGTGTATTTGAAAACTCAGAGATAAAAGACCCCTGAACAATTCACAAACTTACAAATCCAGATACATACAGATATATCCCCTTCCTTGCCTTTAAGTACTGCAGTCATCTTTAAAGCTAAGTTCAGATTGGATTACTGACTCAAAGCAAAAAGAGCCCAAATTTTACACCATGCATTTTGGTATTTTCATGAATTGCCAAACTTCTACAGAAAAATGTACACATGAAAAACCATGGTCAGGCAGAGCACAGACATCTCCCATGGGAATTGCACAAGATTTTCACTGATAGCCTGGACTTTCTGCATCCCAAGGCCAGTTAGCCACTCTGCTTGTCTCTCCACAGAACAGGTCCATGCTCCAGCTGCTTTAGACCTCATTAGAGTAGTGCAAGGGGATGGGTTCTTCCTGGACATGAGTAAGTTTTGAAATATATGGTAATGCACAGCTCTTTTATAACAGATTTTAGACACACTCTCATCCCGGTCTGCACTGGCCATGCCAGTAGATGAATTTGTTTTTGCTGTCAGCAGGAGATTTAAGGTATTTTGCTCACAGCCACCAAGCACCAGGCTGCTGGGTGAATATCTCACTGCTGAGGTCAGTGGCTTTTACCCTGCAGCTCCTGTCTCACTGTGCTCTGCTTTACCCTGAGGCTGCTGCAAGCACAAAGGAAGCACAGTGGGTATTGAGACAATCTCCTGCTGCTCCTTTTAGACCAGTTTCAGAGCACTCACTGAAACCACCTGAATACTTCTGGGTACCTTTGCTATCATCAGATCGTTTTTATATTGAACAGAATGAGAAAATAATTTCTTTTTTCTGCACTTTAATTAGTATTTATAAATAGTTTTTGCATTTAAAGATACTATTACTGAATGGGTTGAATGCTTCTTTGTAATATCCTCACTCTTAATATTTCTAGTTGTATGCTTTTAGCAGTACATAAAAATGGACTTGAAGTGACTTCTTGGATCATTAAGTCTAATCCCTCTGCAAAAGTATAAAACAAACTTTTTCATAAGCCTATCAAGTTCTGTCTTAAAGATAATAAGGTTCTCTGCCTCCTTCTGCAATCCTCCATTTGGATGAATCCTGAACATCTAAGCCTTTCTTGTTGGAAACCAGCTAATATCTAGCCTAAATTTATTCAAATCCGGCTGAAACTTACTTAGGAGTTTTCCTAAATGGTTCATCAGTATTTATTTTGAAATAATGACCTTCTATGGTTTTGCTAGATTTGACAAATTTTCGTAGTCTTTTCTTATTAATTAAGCTCTCTTAAAAAGACATTCCTCTTTCCTGTTTCAGTTTTCCTTTATAGCAGAGATCATTTGGTTTGGCTGCTGAGATCAGCAAAGGAAGAAACTCAGAATTATCACTTTGTCTTCTTGCTGTTTAAATTCTTTTTAGATCTTTGGTTTTGCAGTGACTCTGAGTCATCAAAAAAGATGTTAAGATTTTAATCTTTATTTCTTAAATTAATCCCCTCTTCTAAATGGCTGTTCTATCCATGCCTGCTTTAAACCTCTGATGATTCTTCCATCAGCTCTGTTGGAATGTGTGCAGCTTGGAAGTCCTTATTCCAGCTGGGCTTTCACCTGAGCTTTCTGGAGAGCAGCTCTCACTTTGACACTTTGTGATCTTTAAATTGATGTATATTGTAAATACATGTGCAGTTTGCTGCTTTAAGCACTCCTGCATAACATTCTGTATTTTTTCCATCCTTCATAGAAACACACACTAATTGCTTTTCTCTGTAATGTAAAACATTTTTTATTAACATGATAACAAAAAGGGGGCCGGGGGAAAGAGTTTGAAATAAATGCCATACCTAGTTCAGCATTACATATAAACTATATATAAAATGCAGTGCTTAGAGCTCTCAGCTCTGACTAATATGTAAGCTAATGTATAATCGTGGAAAATGCATGTCTGAAAGTTAATGTGTGAATGAAAGTTTGTGCAGCAGATTCATGGGAAACACAAGCCAGCAGGAAAACTTAAATATATGAAAGGTAAAATAAGGGCAACATCATGTTTGTTCTTCAGTGGTTTTACTGTCTCAGTGGGTTCTTTGGAGACTGCAGAATTGGTCATATACAAACCTCTTGGCATAGCTCTTACCAGCTCATTAAGAGCCACCATCCAAAGCTAAGTTAGCATCCAAAAGTTCCTGTTTCCCTCGGGATATCTGGAAGAAGGCAGAGTTAAAAGTTCAGTCACCTCCTCCATGGCATTTGTCTGTTCCTGACTTGGATTGTGAGCTGTTGATAGCATAAGGGATGTTGGCTTTTGTTGTTAGTAAAGCTCCTCTTGCTCACTTTAAAGTGAGCAAGAAATGAAAACAGTAATTGGTATAAATGTCATCTGCTTGGCAAATGTCACGAGATTTGCCAACAAATGAATAGTGAACAAATGAATAAAATTGGAAAGGATTCACTGCCTCTGAATCCTCATTCTCTAAGAAGCTGTTAGGATTTGCATATGGAGTAGCCTCATAATTCTTGGATTTTCAATGCTTTTTCAATCAATCTTCATACATCATCGTCACTAAAATTAAAATACAAACAGGTTGGTGTAAGAGGATGTGGGATCCAGGAGAGCAGTTCCACAGCTCTTTGGATTCCTGTCAGCAGCACTACATTTCACCATTGGCCCTGGTGGTCACACGGTGTATTTTTGCTTGAACTGTTTGACTTCTGTGATTACATTAATCCTCACATGACTTGGAATCTGCAGTATTTTTGGGTTTACCACAATTAAGCGTGTATTTCCTGATTCCCCTTCTTAGTATTTTGTATAAAAATCTTAACCATAGAATTGCTGGAAGCAAATTTGTGATAATATTTAGTATGTGCCTGTATTTTTTGTTTTTTATCCCTATCTTAAATCTGTTGAGTAATCCAGTCAGTCGTAAATTACTATTTAATGTTCACAAATGACCTCCAATGCACCAAAAATTATTCTGTGTTTATACAATAATCTGTTTACTGGAGATTCTAAATTTATTGCTGGTTTTTGCTGTAGAAGCCTCAGGACATAAATGTGTTCAGTGGAAGTCTTTTTAGTGCTAATAAAAGCCATGCTTTTGTAAGATTGGGACTGATGTTTACAGTAAAGGAATTTTATTAAAGTTTTTCTTCAATTTCCAGCATCCTGTTACATTGGAAAAAATGTTACACATGCAGTATTTAAAATCTGCCTTTTGGTAAATGGCATTATACATTCCACTTGCAGTCAATATATTACAAACAGTATACTTTGTATGAAATTTGCAAATTAGGCCTTAAAAATACTGCATTTCATTTGATGCTGGCCAGTTTGCTGCTTTTTCCAACTGTGTGTCTTCTGTGTGATGCAGACTCAACACAGACAAAGTTGGCTTTTAAACCAACCAGAAACTGGTCTTTATTGTTTGCAGAACAGCTCTTTATTTTCCCATTGCACTGCTGAGATTTGCCAGTTGCTGCTTCTAAAGCCTTTCCCTGGCAGCGAAAGGCACCAATAACAAATAACTGAATAATAAATAACCAATAACTGAAATTCTGGTCAGTTGGGTCAGACTCTGCCACAGCTCTTGCCTTGAGCATTCACAGCTTCCTACCCGCTGTGGGGCTCTGCTCCAAAGCTGAGAGTGGTTTCCAGAGCTCTGCTAAATTTCACATCTCCTTCAACATCCTTCATTTCAGGAACAAAACTTCACTAGAAAAAATGATGAAACCATATCCAAGACCACCCTAAGGAATTCATCAACAAGCTTTCATTTTTGAGTTAAAGCTTGCAAAAAACTTACACTGTGAAGACATTTCCACAGAGGTTTGCCAGCTCCAAACTAGATTAACAACAAAGACGTGAATGTCAGCTAAAATATGAAATTGAAAAAGATAGTCTTTGGTGTTTGATCCCTTTCAGAGCCATGCATTTCCATCTAATGGGGCTCTTTTGAAAGAAATAGCACATGAAAACAATAAAAAGGAGCTTCTTGCATCAATCATTTTCTTATTTGGTGCATGTTATGTTATCAAAATTAACTTTTAATCTATTACTTTCTGCTTCTTTAATATTTCAATTTCTATCATTCTCTTTTTGATAACAAGATTATGATTGCCTCCTTAGTGCTCGGGCAGAGCTCATCAAGAGTTCTACCTACAGATTTTCAATTTAGTAATTTTGTATCAGATTACTTCAACCAATGAACCACAGATGAGATTATTTATGGACATGAGCCACCAAAGTACATTCTGTTCAAAGCTCTGTATGTAGGCAGTACTAAACATGATGAGAAATCAACCCAAAATATTTTGTTTATTTAAATGTGTTTGCTCAGGTATCACTGTTCCAAATCACATATAGAAAGGTGATGCTAGCCATTCACCTTTTAGGCACAAATAGTAATACCTTAACACTTCTGAAAGAATATTGCTTCTATCTCAAGGTTTAAAGCAGTCTTGTAATATATGATAATTTAATTCCCATGAGCATCTTCTACATCTTGAGAGGTGGGGCAGAAAAAATCATGGGCCTAGAAAATGTTCCTGCTCATTGCAGGGGGTTGGGCTCAATGATGTTTTACAGGTCCCTTCCAACTGAAGCTATTCTGTGATGTCTTTGATCTGTGTATTCATTCTAGAGCTGCTTAACCAGCTACAGCATAGAGCTGTCTAAAATAAATAAATAAATAGGAAATATGTCATGATAGATTCCATTACATTAATGGAGCATAATTATCACAAAACATTTCTACAGATCTGTGTTATTAAATCTTTGTGAAATAGCAGGGGCAGGAAGATTAACAAGTTTTCAAATTAGTTAAGAGAGAATTATCAAGCCTTCATTTTGTTATCAATTACTGCATTTATGTTCTCTACTTTCACCATGAAATCCTAAAAGATTCATTGCAAGTAAGTACAGAATGTTCAGTAACTGCAATTTTAAAAAATCAAATTTTCTGGCACATTCCATAGAGTTACTTCCTACTCCAACTAGTGGTAAAACAAAAATTAAAAAGTGAAATCTTGCACTACAGTCACTGCAGTCAGTGTAAAACTGCCACCTCTATGAAATCAAATATTGCAATTAGATAAAGTACTTAAAACTGTTCTTGGATTAGCTCTTAACTTTCTAGAATTATCTGTGTAGCTTTTGCTCAGTTTGCACTTGACTCCCTGCTGAGATTTTTTTTAACACCAGAACATTTTGAGAAAGTGGAAATAGATATAAGCTCAAAATGAAAACAAGCTTTCAGCTTTAAGCATTGAGTAGATGTGTTCTGGAGTCTTCTGACAAAATGGTTTTCCTGTCAATTCAACAAAACATTTTCTAGCAATGTAAAGAATAGTTCCTGACAAGAAGGTCTCTCACCTCAGAAATGTGAGTAGGATGACAAAGAGACTTTGAATGTAGAATGTGAAAAAGGAGAGGTTCAAGCCTTGTCACTCAGGTAAAATAGTCTTCTGGGTCTTCGTTGAGTGGTTATTGACTTCTCTTCCTCTGAAAGTCTGGAGGTTGTATTCCTTTCCTTTGGTGTTAATTGGAGAAGAGATTTGCTCTCTTCATTAATTATGCCAAATTCACCCAGTAGCCTGATGGTTATGGCACTCAGCTGCACTCAGGATTTACTGAGCTTCTACTGCTGTTGTAAATAAAATCCACTCCCACGACTTCCCAGCACACCTTTGAGAAGTCAGTCAAATCAGAATGGTGCTGTCATCACCTCCTGTCTTCATGGAATGACAAATTTATTTCATGCTGAGCTTGTGAAGAGAGTCAGTAGCATATAGACAGCTCCAATTGACTCAAGTATTCAATTATCATTTGCACCTAGAGAAAATAAAACATTATCTTTCATTATTATCTCTGGAGATAGAGTATGAATTTGCTCCTGGAAAAGTGTTGAGAGATATTTTTTCTCCTCTTTTCATTATTTGGAAGTGATCCAGCATTGCTGCTTTCCTATTTTATTTCTAAAATAATAGCTATTAAACACACTGTGTTTAATATGTGTTATGATTTGTGAAATAGGACATCCTTTGCCTGGGTCTTCACTGGTTTCTGATGAATGCTAGCTACTGAAAAAACATCCCTGGTCTCCTTTCTTTTCCATTTCCTGGGACAGTATCTTTAATAAGTAATAATATTGCAAAGTAGACTTTCCCAATATCCCTCATCTTTTTTTCTGTGCATATGAAGAATAGGCAATTTCTATCATTATCTCTCTGCATACTTTTCCAGGGACAGTAGATGCTTCAGAGTGTTCTGAGGACTTGCTACTACACCTGCAGGATTCAGGAAGAGAAAAAGCTCACAAATCTTGTGAGCACTTAGTGATCTGATCACTCTAATTACTGCAGGGTTTTGCTTACATTTTACTTTAACTCCAGCAGCAAAACTTGTCATGGAACAAACATTCTTTGACAGTCACTGTGCTTTTCTCCTGTCTAGGTCTTCACTTTGAAAAGAAATTATTTTGTCCCTTAGTGAGGGCTTATGTTATCTCACACATCTGAGTGAACACTCTCCTATACAATGTCATGCAGTTTTAAAATAAAGAACAATTTTGTACCTAGAGGCTCTTTTACAACCGTGTCAAATTTCAAAACTATGTTAATTTTCCAGAAAAGAAGAATACATCCAAGGGCTAAAACATGCTATGCATTTCATTGAAATCTCAATTATTTTCACTGTATTTGTCCTTCAAACCTAAACTATTGTGCAGCCAATTTTTAAGGGGGTCATGGAAGGATGATCACAACAGTTTTGATTTGGATTTGAAGAGTTTTCTACTACAGCCACAGCTCTGACCCAGACTGAATCAATAATCTGTAAATTTTTCAAGTAGCAACTCTACTAGAAAAGAATAGTTTTGTAAAGGTCTTGCTGAACATATTTCAAGTATTGAAGTTATGTCACTTCTGCAAGTAAATCTTTACAAACTTTTTATTAACACCGTTCGCATTCAAATTTAACATATTTTGTTCAGAATTAACATTCAGCCTGTCACCAATGCAGATTGCAGCCTTATGACTTCAGATTCTCTTGCAATTTTGTCAATTTTTCTTGTTTCACTTTTTTTTCCTCCTTTCACTGGCAAAAATTTTGAGCCTTTCAATTTATTTTTTTTTGCTTACTAATACAAGTAAGAAACAATAGAGTCTGCTTAGGTTTTTTATTGCAACTGCTACTGTCAGCTTTGTTATGATCATATCTAGGAAAATGTTCTTTAATATGTATGGGGAGCTAGAGTAGGGAATTTTGCTTCACTGATTTATCTGGCCTCCAGCTTTAATCACCATGCAATCCGTCTTCTTTTATGAAACAAAACAAACCATTGTGATTAGTTGGTTGTTACAATCAGTGATCCTCAACTGTGAATAACTAATTAACCTTAGTAATTAGTAAAACATAATGTGAGTTTTTTGTTCATTTGTTTAATGAGTTAAAAAGTCAGGTGAACAGAGCTGTTTAGAAATAGATGAAAACATTAATGAAGACCCAAACCTGCTCCTCTAGTCTTGCATCCAGTCCCTTGCCTTGCAATTCAGCAGATAGAAGTACAGGAAACTTACACATCCTCTGCTTCTTCTTTCCTCTTTTTTTATAAATTCTGAATTTGTACCTTATTGGCATTTAAATAGATGGTTCATGTTGAACAAAAAGGACCCTTTATAATTTTGTTGCATAAATTATTCCGTCCATTATTCATTGCCCTATGTTGTAATATCTGTGCCATTATTCTGGATAGCTTTGAATCTCTTTCAAGTCCTTTGACAGATTTTTGTACCTTTGACAGGTCTTAGCTACCCCAGTTTGCCCAGAGCCCAGGACTGCCAAGCTGAATTACACCACGGTCATTCCTGCTTAGCACCTCATCCATAGTTAATTTCTTGAGCCTCTACGTTTTATCTGTGTATAAATTTTTCATTTGCAACAACACATTATCTTAGCTCAGAAGGCTGGGGGTTTTGCTAATTAGTTTTTTGGTTACTTCAAAAATTTTTGCTTCATTTTGAACCAGCTGCCTGCCTGTGTAACAGGTTCATAGTCCTTTTAGAAACTCATATGGAGGAAACACGAGAACTCTTTCATTTCATAACGAGTTTCAGCCAGCCCTGTGCAGCACAGCAGAAATGTGAGTGCTGAATGGAAACCCTGCCCTCCTCACAGCCCAGGAGAGAACTGCTCTGCCACTGACACCTCGGGATCTCCATCCAGATGAGATAAGCTGGCTGCAGATGCCTGTCAGGAAATACAAGCTGAAGTTTCAGTGTTGCTGATATTCAGTGTTTAGAGGGCCCTCTGCTAAATTCCAAAAGGTAGAGGAAAAAATGAGGGTCGGCAGAGCGTGAATCTGAAGCACAGTTATCAATACAAAAAAACAGCCTTACAGCTGCTATCATGCAATCTTCAGAGGAAGATTTAACCAGCCTCTGGCTTCCTTTAGATGGAAGGAAATGGGCTTATGAAGAAGGTATCTCAGGGCATGTAAATTAGTTTTCAGCTCTGGAAAGAAACAAACTCATATTTTGTATTTTACCTTTGCAAATATGTCCTTCCCTCACCAAAAGTATTATTTATTAATTAGTCCTAAATGTGAAAGTACATTTGTACCCTAAGGAGTGTACAGACTGAAAATAAGAGAAGAATAGATTGTAAACAAATGAAATGAGAGAATGATTGCTTAGATAATTTGAAAGAATTTTAGGAAGATAGAGCTAAATTCATTATTGCCTCTTGGGTATTGTGGAAAGCAGAAAGATGTGCTCTGGTTTGCAGCTGGGAAAGGGAGGATATGGTTAAAGAGCAAGTCCAGATAACAAATGTGATGATAGGGGAACAGCAGCTGAAAAAGGAAGATGATGTGAGAAGAAATACAGGATATTTGGTCTTGACATAGTGAGCTTCTAATGTGGACAAGATGTTCCTGAGAGGAAATGGCAATAATAGTGCAAAAAGATAGAATGATAAACCAGAGAGGACACCTATAAAGGTTCACAGACTTCCATGGACTCAAGTGTAGAAGGGTTGGAAGACTAAGCTATTACAGGTAAAGCACCAAAATGACGTTGAGATACCATTTAGAGAGAATATAATACTTAATATGATACATCCTAGCAGAGAGGAAAAGAACAGGCAGAAGCAGATGAAGAAATAACTGCTTCTCCTAGGGGCCTCATTTTTGAGGTTGAGTGAAGCAGAAGAAAGTTTCAGAAGTAGGAGGGAAAAAGTATGAGGAAAAGTAGATTGAGGGAGAGGACATTAGGGCAAAGCAGTCAGACTAAAAGATTGGAATCAAAATGTTTAAATACAACAGTGAGTAAGAAAGGAGACTGCAATTTTTTCACAAATTTATAGAATTTTCCTTAAAATAGCTGACCAGATCTTGGGAAAATAGGGCTAGAGGAGAAAGTCAGCTAAGCCAGTCAGGCAGAAGATAGACTAGAGTCTGTAGGATTTGAGAAAACAAAAGTGTTTTTTTGAAGAAATGCAACAACATTTGGGGAAAAATAATAGCATTAATTTACAGTGATAAAGAATTAGTGCAATCTCTAGATTTCTACCACAGCACCAGAGAAACTGTGGAAAGAATAAGAATGGAATTAAAGGAATCAGTAGTGAGTAGCTGAAGTGAAATTTAGGTGGCAAGAAGTGATGGAAAGTAAGGTGGCACATTTTAAGCCAACAACACCCAAAGCTGATTCCTGTGTAATAACTCTGCAGCAAAGTTTTTTGGTTTTTTTTTTTTTACAAAACCTGTTAAAGTCCCGGGTAATGTCATGCTTTCTATCTAAATATGCCACTGATTGAGTCTTACTTTTTCACACAGTGAAACCAACTTTTGAGGAAGCAGCTATAAAATGCTGAAACTATCAAAAGTATAAATGAGTAGCTACACTGCATTTTAACACCACCTTAACCTCCATGGTAGAGGGGCCTCTGGAGCTACGTGGCCATAGAATATGGGAAAAAGGGATGGTTTGTAATGCATGGGTGCTGGGCTTCATGATTCAAGGTCACAGCAAAGTGAGACCTTAAACACTCAGTGGAAGTGCCTCATGAAATGTGTATCTTGCAGTTTCTGCAAGTATATCAATTGAATTCATCTTCAAATTTTACCCAAAGGTGTGTTTCACCGTGTGCTGTCCCTACACTGGATCATGTGCATTCAGTTTGTATCATAAATTAATGTGATTATGTAAATCCTGTCCAGCAGCTGGGACCTTCCTGAAGCTGTAGTCACCTTTCATTAAAACACAGCCTGATATAAGATGGGTTAATGCTTCTGATGGCCTCATTTGAGAAGCTGGGAATGGTATAGATATTATGAGCTCCATCTCCAGCATCCAATAACCAGACAGACAGCACTGAATACGGTGAGAAATTCAGCAGAATGTTTAGACATTGATAGTACTGAACTCTATAAATCAGCAGTGCTGAATAAGCAACAGGGGCATTAGCCTATTTAGATGCTAAAAAGGATGGGATTTTAAAATTACTCAGCTCCTTATAGTATTTATAACTGGTTTAGTTTGCATGCACTTCACTAACATTCATTTTATTCTGACATAGGAAACTGCATCCTGATTATTTCCCCAAACCTACCTTGAATAGTGGATTTTGACTACACTCTGGAGGTGGCTTTGGGATTGATTTTTTTTTTTAATTGTCTGTTGTTTGACAAGCCAATTCTATTCAGAAATCACACATGAATTCTTAGGTAATCGATGGTAATTGTAAAAATCCTCAGCAGCTTAATCTGCTGTAGCTTTCTTGAGAATTTAATAAGCCTATCTCATAATATAATGCGTCAGAAGGGGCAAATATTTTGCTAGCACAGCTTGTAACTGATTGTTTGAGCCATGGTGCCAAGTATTCACAGAACAGGAGTACTGTGCAGTCACTTTTAAACAGAAACATTTGATTTAGTGCCTTAAGGGCAAGAATTTTTTACTATATTTTTAAAATTCATTTACTTTCTCATCCCTACCATCCCTACCAGCAAAATGTCAGGGTTTTTTTCTGAGGATTGCATGTTATTTGCCTTAGGATAAGCAAAAGCAACATAATGAAGCAGAACACAGCTGTCTGAGGATGCTTGGGGGGGGCAGCATTGATTTCCTCCCTTGCAGTTGCAAAGTGACAATAAGATTTCTGAACTTTTTGCTTCAGGAAAAAAAAAACCAAACAACCAAACTCTCACATTTTGGCCAGTAAAGCCTTTTGGAATGTGGAATTAAGGGTTGTGTTGCACGTGACAGAATAAATAAGGCTGGGTTATAAGCTGAACTGAAGGAGATGAGCTGAGCAAGACCCCAAGGTGGGTCTGTCTCCTCTTTCAGCCCATCCCTTTGTTCCATCAGTTCCATCCTGCCAAACTGCTGAATGTCTGGGCAGACGTGAGACATCACAGCTTTGATGGTGCTAAACTTCACAGACCTCTGCATTAGGCCAGGGCTGAGGATGGTTTGAAAGCTGTTCTGTCCTCAGCTTCTGGGAGATTCATCGGTCATGTTGGAGCTTTAAAGTGTTGTTAAATGCTGCCAAGAAATCTGCCTTGAATTTTAGCCTTACTAAGTAACCTGCACCTGTATTTGCACAGCTCTGGTTATGCAGGGTTCTCAACACTGGAACTAGAAATATGAGCTGGAGCAGGGAAATGGTGGGAAATGACTGCCAGGTTTGGTGAAAACAATTTTAAACCTGTCTAATTGCATGAAATGGCATAGTGAGGGAGGATCAGCTTTCCTCCCCAAACAACCTGACAGCTCAGATTAATCTTGCACACCATCAGTAATTCAGCTTCCTTGGAGATCTTGGCAAGTTCTGCCAGCAAGGGGAAGCAGACCTGATCATTATTTTTATATCAAGGTAATCAAATCCTGGGCAAAGAAAAGCTTTCTTTATCCTTTTACAATGTATTCTTCTTTGGTAATGGGGGGAAATCCAGTAAGCTGTCCTGGAAGGAAAGAAAGAGGGCCAGTGCCAAAAAAAAAGGTGGTACATTTGCTGCACACTTCACCTTTATGTGCTTAGTGCCAAGTTCTTGCATCTCATCCAGCATGTGAAGTCCAGAACTGGAGATTCCTGCAAACTGAGGAGTGGTGACTAAGATTTCAGCTTTAATTACAAACTTCCTGTTATCTCCCCTCCTCCTTTGAAATTCAAGGCACTTAATTTTATTTTTACACAGTTTGGTATCTGAGATTCCTTTTTATGTTAGTGGAAAAATAACGATGAAAAGGAAAATAATTCTCTTATAAAAATTCATGAGAGAACAGGCAGAGTTTAGAAGCTGTGTTATTTATTCCGGAGAGCACAATGACTTTTAAGAACACTGGGATTTTATGTTTGTGTGGATTTTTTGGTTTGGTTCTTTTCCTTTGTGTACTTTGCCTGTTTTCCTACCTGTGCAGCTGTTGAGCATATGTGTTAGGTCTAAAAGCTGAAAATAATTTCGAATTTAGATTAAAAAATGAATTGCCTATAAGCGCAATAATCTGTTAGCTAAGACTGTAAGTGGAACTTTCAGGCACCATTTTTATGTATTGAAGTGCTCAAAGGCAGAAATCCTTGTGCTCTGTAATGGCCTTAATAAACAACCTTACCATTTTTAGTCCAGGAATAAGTAAAGCCAGAACTAACATCTCAGAAAGATGCTTGGACTGAGACCCTGATACTGTGCAGAGTGACTTGTCATGGCAGTTTAAGAGTATCCATATTTAAATTTTGTATTATATCTGTTTAGACACAGACCTTGCTGCTTTCTGAGTGGCCTTGCTACTCTTTGGGGTTCTCTGGCTGGTGTTGCTGGATCTCAGAAGTCATCTGCAGCAGCTGCATCTCCTCAAGCAAACTAGAGTTTTTCTGGCCTTCTAGGCCCTCAGAATCTGTGTCAGCTTTTCCAAGTCATTTCTTCCTTTAAAACACAGAGAAAGTTAAAAAATAAAAAGATTCCTTCATCTTGCGGAGCCGATAGCCCTGAGGAGCCTGGGCCCCCAGGCCCTTTGTCCTCTTTCCAGAGCTGGTTGCCAGCTGGACCTAGTGGGATCCATGCAAGGATCTTCAGGGCATTTTCCCTGCAAGATGTGTCAGGGGTTGTTCTTGTAAATCATCCACTATACAGCATCTTTCAACCTTCCCTACACCCAGCTGACAGGTTCCTTCTGGAATGTTGTTTCCCCTGTGCTTATTTTATAACATCTTCTTACTGTTGTAAGAAAGAGAGGCTCTTCCCTTGGAAATTCATGTTTTTCATTTCACTGGAATGACACCTGGTACACTTTCACTTCAGCACTTGAGATTTTGCTTTAACTCTTCTCTAAATTTGTCATCTCTAACTCTGTCTTCTGAGTACCAGTTGCTTTCTGGGAACACTCTGGTGGCTATCTCTCTGGACAGACTTAATTCCTAATACAATCTCATCAATGTCATTGTTTGAAAGAATACCAAGTAAGTAGAGTATCCATTTACTGTGGGGCCAGTCTTGAATGAGTTTCATTCTGCCAGAAGGGTCCCCAGCCACCACCAAGCCCATTAAAACCTTTGCACATCTGCCAGTGAGCAGGGGCCTTTTTATTTCTTGTGGTTTTTTAAAGCCAGATCTGCTGGGGAGAAGATATGAAGGCAGCAAGAGAAAGTAAAATCAGTTATGTAAAGTTATTTCTTTGAATATTAAAATCAGGGAAAGTGGTATTAATACAGTGGGATGATGCTGAAATGCAAGGCTGCGTGTTGTTATTCTTTGTATCTGAAAGAGTAAAACCCAGGTAGGGAAATGGCTGTAATCATATGTCTGTTCTCATTTTACAATGTTTGTATTAAATAAAGAGTCTATATCAGATTCAATAGCATAGTACCTTTTTTCTTTTTCAAGGTAATATGTATAGACTATTTTCTTCACAAATCTTGACTGATAGTGGCTCAAGGTATACACAGCTCTTGCGAGAAAAATGAAAGGTTCTAGAAAGGAGGCCAAGCTCTTAACTCGAACAGAATACCAAAATTATACAAAGAGGGAAGAGAACATTGCCATTTATACTGGCAAATATCAGCTTTGTCATTCTTTTCCTCGAGAACAAGAGAAACAACTTATGCAAAGGAAAGATAAAAGCAGGCAGGCACTGGTGGCTTTATCTTCAGTGTGATAAGCTTCCTTCAGGGGGACATGAACGATCTATGCATGAGGCATGGAGAAGGTACAGGCAGCACATTTTAAACTGTTCCCACTGGGAATCCTTCCAGCTTCAGGAAGCCATTCAAGTTTGCTGTCAGAGCTCCTTCCAGCTTCTGGTACCAGCTCTGGTGCACTGAACTTTTCAATTTTGTTCTAACAGAGCTTAAAATAGTTTTATGTGACAGGAATTTTTGTTTGATTTAAGGTCCAGAAAGAAAGAAGGATGGATGAAGTTAATCCTAATCTTGAGGAATGTCTCTATGAGAGCTGTAATTGAAAACTCCAGTACACAACTCACAGACCCCCAAAGACAGGTTTACCTTGCAGTGGGTGGGCCCTCCTGTGGGTGCCTGTCTCAAACCTGCCTTCCAGGGAGCCTGCAAACCCCAAGGATGGTGACATGGCTGTTGCTTCATGGAAGAAGTATCTGGAAGAGACTGTTGAGAAGAGATGGCCTTTCCTGCAATCAGCTCAGCTAGGCATGGCAATGTCAATAAAAGTTCAGTAACACCACTTTATCTCCATGAAATCATTTGGTTTTGTCAAGTCAGTATTTTGTACATAAGGCCTGTTCTATCAGAAAAAAAAAAATCCCAACCAGCTCAACACTGTTCAGATAGGACCTGAAATAAGTAGTTGTGTGATTTTAAGCCCAGAAAGCACAATAGGTGTAAGTAATTTACAACATGAATTGAACCAAATTCTATGGTTGTGTAACATCACTGAAACACCAAGTTAAAGAACAAGAAGAGACAGTACCAATCTCACTATTTGTTTACCTGACACTTTCTGTCAGAAGATGTTGTGTAACTTATTTGTTGGGGTTTTTGAGAAACTTTCTGCTTTTATTTGCAGCAGACCTTTGAAAACTCACCTAACAAAAACTCCTTTGGGTAAAATGTCTTTTTCTTGTCCAATAAAATTACCAAATAAGTTCTAAAGTCCTAAGGAGAAACTTCTGTTTACTGTCTGCTTCATCCTAAAGGTTTGTCAGGACTTTCAAAAACAACAGCCTGCTAAAGGAACCTGATTTGGGATTTCATTAAACCCATTAATCTGCTTTCATTAATCTTAATCTGCTATTTTACTGTATGTGCATTTGGGAATAACTGATCTCAAAGCCAAATAACATACTCTCGATGTTGTACATTTTTTTCTTAATGAAAAGTCTGAACATGTGTCAAATATAAAATTAAATGTAAAGAAACTGTAAATGTAAAGAAACAAAACATCATTATTTTTCTGCAAGTACCTTTATTTTGACCCCTGTCTTTGCCAGAGGTTATTTCCATATATGCTTTTCTGTACTGTCCCTGAAAAATTGTTATCAGAAAGATACAGAGATGCCCTAAATAGCTCAGCCTATGTCATCTAGCCAAGGGTTGGTCAGGAATTAAGGCTTTGCATTTTTGGGTTTCGTTGCTGGGTTTTTTTTAATCTGAGTCAATTTAAGATGTTTTGTTTGACAAACTTTTCTGAATCAAAGGCACAGTTCAAACTCCCCAGCAGGCTCTCAGTGCCCAGAACTGATGCTCCCAGCCAGGCTGGACAGAGCCAGGTGATTCCCATCCTTGGGGCTGCCAGCTGCACCCAGCTGGGGCTGAGCTTCTGGCTCCTCAGGGCACACCTGGAAGCCAGAAAATCTTGAGTGGAGCCACTTTTCCTCAAGCTTCTGAGGTCCTTTTGGCGTGGCCACGGCTGCGTGCTTGGGAGCTGTGTGCTGACCCGCAGGTGTCCGTGGCTTTGGGGCTCTGGCTGCCCCGAGCTGCCCTGCACCCTCCTGGCATCTGCCTGGTGGCATCTGCAAAGCCTCAGGCACTGTCCCTGCTCCTGAGCAAGCCAAGCAGATGGCAGCTCCCTGGGTTGTGGCAGTGTGTGTGTGTAAAGAGCAATGAACTTCAGTCACGGTGCCCTCTCCCTGGGTAACTGTGAATGCTTTCAACTGCTGACATTTCTTTATTAAAATACCAAGAGGCTGAATTCTGTAAGACTTACCAACTCCATAATTCTTCTGCCTTTTGGTGCATTGCTTCACCTGTCTGCAAAGCAAAAGCAGGCAGGGTTTGCCTGTAGTGACCAAAACATTCATGTGTTCCAGCTTCTGGAATAGTGGAAAATAGTAGTAGATCCTTTCAACTCTGAGTCTTAAAGCAGGATTAAAGTTGGTTGTCAGAAAAAAAGAAAAAATATAAAAAGGCCTAATTTGCTTTGGCCTGGCTTGCTCCTGACACATTGATTCTAAACCAAGATGATTAGCATAGCAGAGCATTCCCAGAGTATGTGAATGTGCACTTCCATTGAGAGGGGATTTGCTGGCTGGCTGCTTATGGCAGCCAATGTTCTTGTCTAGGTTTTAATTTGTTTGTTTGTATGTTTGATGTGTTGTTAGGAGTTATAGGATTGAAAAGCTTCCAAAAGTCCTATCCAGCCTCTCAAAATATGACTGCAGAAAAATACATGTTTGTTTTTGGAAAATAGATGTTCCTTTTACAAGACAGGTGCTCAGCTGTGGTTTTGGTGGGGGTCTGGAACCTGGGTATCCAGTTAAAACTTTCAGCTGTTGCTCACTTGGCCAAGCTGACAAAAATTACTTTTGACTTGCTTCAAATACAATGGCACTTTGCACTATCATTTTGGAAAAATATGGAGCTTGAAAAGAATATATTAATTTTTGAAAGCCAGACTGTTTCTTGCAACAAAAATGGCTGCTGTGCTACCAGTTCCATGCACCTGCAGGAATGAGGGAGCTGCAGATTTCTTGCAGCATTCCCTGCCTCATTACACACATTATATGAAATGCTACTAGAATTGCTTCATTTTTATTTCAAATTAATGAAATGCTTTGAGATCTACTGCAGTGTAAATTCTTGTTATTAAACATCACTCTTTCAGAGAATAAACTTCCTTTTATTATCAAAAGAAGATCCTGAAGATGAATGTGGGGGTTAGGAAGAGTAAATGTTCCCTTCATTGTCTGCAGGGGAAACACAGCAGATGGGGCTGAGGTGAAACCGTGGTGGTCCCAGCTGAGGGGACACACCAGCCTTGGTGGTGTCCTCCAGGCAGCTGCTCTGAGAACAGAGCTCAGGCCTGAGGCTGTGCATGTTCTTTATACTCTCAGTCAAGTGATGGAAAGGGCCACCAGGCTCGATGAGCTGCTGGAATGGCTTGAAACAATCAAATGTAATTACTTTTTTTTTTTTCTTTTTTTTTTTAAAGTCATGATGGGAGAGTGAAAAACATCACCAGCTTCAGAAGAATTTTCCTATAGGAACTGGCTTTGCAATATGAATCTTGAAGGGATCAGAGAAGGATTAAATAAATTAAGAGCAGGGGGGTGTAAGGCTGTGCAAAGATGGACAAGCAGCCCTGTCCTGAGTGGACTTCTCTTTTAATGTTACTGTGTAGAATACCTGATGTAGTGTGATCCACAAATGCTGCACAATGTATTTTATACTTGCCACTCAAATCCTCTGATTTTTCAGGCATCAGTCTAGCTTAGAACTGCAATATATTTAATTTTGATGAGATGCTCGTTAGTTCACTCACTCCTCTCCATCCTCCACGCTTCGTGGCTGATGGCTTTGATGATGATGGCACTAAATCACACACTTCAAGTTTAGCATTTCTTGGCTGTTTTTCTATAACTAATTCTAAAATGTTCTTCTTAACAATTTTATGTATAGCAAAGGATCTATCTTCCAAAATCATGGAACTTAAAGTCAGTGAAAAGTCTGCTTTATGCTATGACCTCCTGCAGTCTCCAGAGGAAAAGCACAGCTCCTTTTATATTTGTCTCCAGACTCTGCTCATCAGTATCTACAGTACCATGTTCAAACGTATTTTTGACTCTGAGTTTGTGCATTTCCAGAAGTGTAGGGCTGTAACTAAAATAAATGTAAGTAAAGTAAATGAGGAAATTTTCCTGTCAAGCTGAAAAAAACAAAAGTCATGCCTGTAATCCAAAGAGCTCGAGAAAATAAGATAATCATTACATTTTGGTAACAAAGCATGGTTGGGAGCTGCAGAGAAATCAGTTACTGTGGAAAATGTAAATAAACAGTTTGTACAGCCTCAGCATAAGAGATCAGCTCCACAGAGCTGCTTTAGGGGGTTCAGAGCCAAGTCACCACCTATCCACAGCATTTAGCACTTGGTGTATTGGTACCTTTGTGAGGCAGAATGCATCTGAAACTGGGAGTGCTGCTCTCTGCGTTAAGGAGACTTCTTCAAAACAACAAGGGAATTTAGTCTTAAATACTTGGCTTCAATTTTCATAGTTTATTATATCATGATTGGATTCCTTTTGTGGACCCAATCTTCTTAATGGTACTATTCATCTCTGGCAAAGGTTAGACTTGAGGAAAATTAGGACTGAGATGAAAGAACAGAATTTATATTATTTAGCAGCTGAATGTGTCATTACATCAGAGTTGGTATTGTGTAGCAAATCGCAAGCTGTAGTGAAATTGCTTTAAAAAATATCTGTATATATTTTTCTAAAACTGTGATAAAGTCATTCAGTAGCACATTGAAATGCATTTCTAGCTGAACTGTTATATCATATCTTTTTTTTTCCTGTGGTACAAGAACAGATGGCAGTTATTTTTCTTACCAGTCTCCAGCAAAGCTGCTGCAATGCTTTGCCTTCCCTTGTAAATGCTTTCAAGTGAAAGACAAGTACACACGACCAAAATGAATCTGCATTGTAGCACTGGACTGGGGTTTCTAAAGCAAACTTTTAATCAGCTTGCAACATTAGGCTGGTGATAATTACTTAATGTCCTATCAGTCAAGTAGTAGGAAAATGAGTTAGTCAGAATCAATGGCACATTTTGCAATAAGTTTTTGGAGCAGATGCCTTTCTTCATAGACATTTTTAATGGAGTAATTGAGTATTCTGTAACTTGAACACAACTGCAGGCACTCCCCAGGGGCACACATTGGTGGATTTGGAGATGCTCTCTGTGACTTTATGGCATTCCTGGGGGGACTGTGATTGATCTGAGAACCTCAGCTGATCATTCAGTAGCTGGTGTATCAAAAGGACTCCAGCCCCTACAGTGACAAAAGTGTTTAATGATTCTGTACATTGTTCTAAGCACAGTATAAATTGCAATGTATTTTGAAGGATTTTGTTTTGAAATCATCGCTACCTTAGCACTAGTTTGGCAGCTCTGAGAAGGCCTGGTGAAAATGTCTCTAAATGCAACCTGGTGTTATGTTGCCTGCATCACCAGAAATGCTATATTCTGAAGTGAAATCATTTGTAGTTATAAATCTAAATGAAACCACCAAGTGTTGTAAATCTAGGGCTGCCTACCAATTTATGACTTTTTAGATTGCCTGCTGTAATGTGCCATATTATAAAAGCATTGTTAGGAGCTGTATTTAATTTACTTGCTTTAAAATATGGTTTAGTAGGCTTGGCAGTGCTGGGTTAATGGTTGCACTCGATGATCTTAAAGGTCTTTTCCAACCGAAATGATTCTAAATTAATGCTCTACTGAAAATCCAGCTTTATTCAGAGAAGCTCTAATTCTCCTGTTTCATACAAACTTTTCAAAAACCATGGTGTGTCTTGTTTTACAGCCTTCGACAGAAGAAAGGCAGCTTGGCCCAGAAGCACTGGGCTGGAGCAGCCAGCGTGGCCAAGTGCAAGCCGTGCCCCGTGGCCCACGGCAGCGCAGTCTGCGGCTCCGATGGACACAGCTACAGCACCAAGGTGAGCTCTGCCTGCCCCCAGCCCCAGCAGCCTCACTGGGCTGGGGGGACAAGGTCAAATGCCTCTTGGTATCAGGCAGTATTGAATTACGCTCCTCGGTAATCTGGGAATGTTTTTTCGTGTAAAAAGTGCTGATAAATGTGGGCTTTTCCCCTGTTTGGCGAACAGCGAATCAGAATGCCAAATCACAGTCTTGTGACTTTTCCTGGTTTGTGTTTCTCTAAATAGCCTGTTCTCTTAATGAAGTAGAACACTGTTAATATTGGTGATGCAACTGAAAAAGAAGTATCATTTGATGAGATTGGCTTGTTTAGACAAGAGGATTTGGGGATAGTTCTTTTTTTTTTTTAAGACTTGGTCTCCAAATCATAAAATAACTTAGTAGAATCATTCTTCAGTGATAGATTTATTTTTAATTGTCTCTTTTTTCTTAGACTGCATGGGTAACGTATTACAATTCATTTAGCCTGTGGCTTTAATAAGCTTGTGTGCCAGATGCAGCATATATGGTACCATAAAAAAATTCCCATAACCCAGTGGGGATAAATTGACTCATTGTTATACTGAAAATACGATCACCTTAGGGCTTGACTCAATAAAAGAAAATGTCTTTACAGCCATTCAGCATTCCAGATCTCCCATTAGCAAATAAAGCCTTCCATGCCTTGGATACATGTCCCAAAACCAGCACTTCAGGCACTGGGAAGCAAGGTTTAGGGAATACCTTTAAGGTTCTCTTATCTTCATGCATGCAAAGTAATGTTTGACAGCCAGTAAAACTACCTTTTAAAATCCAAAAATAGCCTTCACAAAAAGAAAAAAAGACCAACAAACAAACAGGAAAATAAAGCTATTGGGCAAAAAAATTCTCTGCTGTGTTGTAACAGCTACATTATTTTCTCAGCTGGGCATCTTGAATTCTCCACTTATTAATGGACACAAATATTAAAATGCTGCCATGCCTTGGTAATTTCAGCTTCTCTCCTGTTCTGGCTGAAAGATTTGTGTGGCCAGAAGGAGCAAATCAGAGCAGAAACTCTCATCTGTGCACACAGACTGCGGGAAAAATGGCCACATGTTGCCTGTTAAACAAGTTACTCTTTAATA
This sequence comes from Leptocoma aspasia, assembly GCA_013399835.1. Classification (NCBI taxonomy): domain Eukaryota; kingdom Metazoa; phylum Chordata; class Aves; order Passeriformes; family Nectariniidae; genus Leptocoma; species Leptocoma aspasia. Next base: position 199,811 of record VXAX01003042.1, on the reverse strand, counting down.
CTCCCTAGGAGTGTGTATTGCAGTAATTCAGCTTTGGTATTTATGGTTAAGATGGGCTCATTTTAAAAACAACTTTTTCTGTCTGAACTCTTGAGTTTGTAAGACGTTCTGTAGTAAATAGATTTCATTTCATGTTCTGTCATGCTATTAACTCATTTCTGTGCATCTTACCCACCCATTTGTTAGCTCCAAATGGGTTTTTGGCCTTCTCTATCTCTCACCATAAGATCTAACTGGTTTTCATCAGACATACTGCCAATGTTACAAATTCACCAAGCTATGGTGATTATGATATAAGCAGCCTGAGAGCTACAGTGAAGACATGAAACATTTCCTGGTGCTGACATGTTTGACTGTCAGAGACACCTCCCAGAAGTTGCCTGTTTGGGTTTTGGGGTTTTTTTCAATGGAGATTTTTTAAAAGATTGATTCTGAAACAACTTTGTCTCATCTTTATTTATTGTATGTTTCACTATCAGTTGCACCTGTCCTAGCAAAATTCAATTTATTTATTTTTTTAGAAGAAGACTTTTGGTAAATGAGCTGAAAATACTTTAGAGAGAGCATTAAAATAAAATAGTATATTTTAGTGTCCTAACAAATAACATTTTTATGATCAGGAATGATCACAGGTTCTGGTGGCTTTTATGGAAAAACCATACTGCTTCCCTCAAACTCACTGTTAGAATTCACCAGACAATGTGATCCCTTTTTCTTGCCTTCAAGTCACCAAAATCAAAGTTTTCTCAGTAATTTTCTTTCACATGCCAGTGCTGTTGGCAAGTATTATTTCTGGCCCTGCAGTGCTGTCAGGTTCTGGTACTGCCTGTGAGAATGCAGCAAGGACTGGAGTGCAGGCACAGCTTTGTGCAGGGAGGCTTTGTTGGTCCCTTGTGGACATTCTCAGCTCAGTCGGAGAAGGAATAGAGATAATTTAGTCTGGGAACTGAAGAAAGGTATTATAAACAACTGTTGCTATCTCTTTGCTGTAGCCATTGTTTAGGATAGCTGTCCTTGGAGTGTGTTATTCTTAATTTACCAATGGAGTGAGAGGTATTTTGCATAAGACCAATCAGGTCTTACTTCATGCATCATGTTATAAAAGGTGCAAATTATTTTCATTAAACCCCTTCTTCTCTTTTCACTTTCTGAAGAGTGGAGTTTGTGGTTTTATTCCTAGCTCAATAGTGACAGTCCCTGCCTCTGCATCTGCTGCACTGTGAGTGTGCAGGGACGAGCTGGGCAAATGGGCAGATTCTCACTGAGCTTGTAAACGAAAAATGGAGAGAGGCCACTAAGTTTCAGGGGGAAAAAATCTTCTGAAGATGTATATTGGGCTTGCCCTGCTGCTGGCAGCCAGGTGGGACATGCAGGCACAGCAGCAGCTGGTCCATGCTGGCTGCAGGTGGCTTTGGCCTCTCCTGCAGGCACGGCAGGGGCTGAGCTGGGATGGGCTCTGGGCTCCCAGTTCCTGCCTGCCAGAGCAGCATCCAAGTGTTTTGGTGATGACCTGCAGCAGCAATGTTTGTACCAGGGCTGGTCCTTTATTGTTGTGGTCTGTGAGGCAAAACAGAATTGTCTGACTCCATATCAGGAGGATTAATGTGATTTATTAAAATGACTCTATAGTTTAGAAGGCTTGGGCTATAATGTGCCCAAGTACAGAGCTCAGATATTTATTTTTTTATGTTCCATAGAAGAATGCTAGAAAATGTTCACAGTTCAGAGATAGCAAAGGTTGAGAGGAAAAAAACTACATTTCCCATATCGGGAAACAGGGCAGACAAACACTACCTGTGTCCTTGAACACAGCTTAGAAATTTGTTTATAGAATTCTGTACAGAGAAAAATGAGCTTTCCCATGGGAATAAAACTTCCGCAGGCCTGCACTCAGGAAAACTCATAAAATGTACAGACAACAGTCCTTTCCATACTTTGAACTGTTATCTGAGGAAAAAAAATTAATGAAAAGGGAAAGACACAACAGAAGTACGACTGACTGATCAAATGCAGGTGAAACTTGGGTGTCAATAAATGCCCAGTAATTCCCATTAAGAAAATACACACGTACTAAATATACATCTCACAGGCTCTCATTTAGCCATTTGATCTTGGAATAATTCCAGCTGTTTGTCAGGAAATGTAGTAGACCAAGAGGCAAGAATTTCTTGGCAAAATTGGAGAAAGTCAACCAAATCAATAATGCAAGGGTTGTAGGGGAAAAAATAACAAAAACTAAAGCTACATTTTTGAGCTTACTGGTTGATGTAGACAGAGGTTCAGGATGTTTAACTCAGCCTTGCTGAGTTAAATATAATATATATATATTTCCACATATATATTTCCATATTATATAAATATAATATAAATATAATTCCACCAAACACATGGAACCCTTCAGCCCCACAACTTTAATTTATTGAGGGCTTGTCAAAGGAATCTTTTGTCTTTTTAATCTTCCATTGGAAAATATTCAGTGGCGTTGATTTCCAGCACAAAGACAAATGGTAAAATGTGAAAAATTACGAAAATGCCATGCTCACATCTTGTGCTACAATGATTTAAGTGTCACCTAAACTATAGGAGACACAAGGTAATGGGAACTTTGATAGCTCTAACATTGATTTAGCTTCATGTGTGGGAGTTGTACTGCTTAAAAAATCTCTCCACCCTTTAGGCATTAAACCTTTCTGGTTCTTTTTCTGAAATCTTGAAAACTTGATCCGGATTATTTCATCTGCTACGCACAAGTACTAAAGTGGAAATTGATAAACCTGTTGGGCTCTAGTGTGTGGTGGGGTTTTTATTGTTCTAGTTTTGTTTTCCAGATGACAAACTAATTCTTCTAAGCAAGAGGATTCTTCAGTTACACCAGTAATTGAGCACTTCTGCATGACAAAATTTGAACACAGTTGTGGCCTATATGTACTCAGTCCCTGTACCCTGTTTTCAGCAACTGAAAAATTAATGTTTTTTGAACTTGCAGAATTTGCTTGTATTTCTGAAAAACTATAAATAATCACCCTTCTCTGTGAGCTTTGAACTCTAAGAGGCTTAGGTTTATCAAAGATTTCACTGATTTTTTTGTTTTTCTAGTTACTGCTTGAAATTCATGTGTTTTAAAATGTACGCCATCTCTCACATAATAACTTTGTATAAAGAAGTTTCCTGGGTATAACAGCTCTATTTAATATTGTGACAATACAAAGCACTTCCATAGGTTATTACAGGCAGATTTTTCAAAGCTCTTTAAAGTACTAATGAATTAAGCTTATGAGGTACGTAAGCCCTGTAAAGAGCTCGATGTAATTAGTTAATGTTTTTGTGAGTAACATATTAAGAAGAATAACTTTGTAGATGTCAGTTTTACAGAAACTTTAATTAAGCTTACTAATAAAGCAATTACCTGAACATGACGATGACTGTACTTAACTAGTCAGAAAATGAAAATTAGGATGATCTTAAATTACAAAACATACCACCTCAATGACTAATGGTCCCTTCAAAGATGGAAAGGTACATTGGCATAATTATTGTGTTTCTAATTAGGTACATTGTTGTTCTGCAAATTTTAATTAAATCATTGTGAACTGATTAAGTCCATGATCATGACTCTTTCTGTTTGAAAATGTAAAAATCATGTCCTGTTGTCATAACATTAGGTAGTAAATTTGATATTAAGGGAAGTACAAGAAAAAAAATTTCCAACAGTCTTGGAGCAGAAGAAAAAAATAACGACCAAAATAATGAGACAGTATTAGTTAAATGTGTGCAGTGTGAAGGCTGCTCCATTTAATTAGGAGGGGTCTATATGCAGAAGAACAATTAGCAAATACTTGTTAAAGTGTCTAACTGATGAGTATTTAGTGCAACGTTGTTTGGTTTTCCATAATGAAACTCTTGGCTGGNGGAGAGAGGCCACTAAGTTTCAGGGGGAAAAAATCTTCTGAAGATGTATATTGGGCTTGCCCTGCTGCTGGCAGCCAGGTGGGACATGCAGGCACAGCAGCAGCTGGTCCATGCTGGCTGCAGGTGGCTTTGGCCTCTCCTGCAGGCACGGCAGGGGCTGAGCTGGGATGGGCTCTGGGCTCCCAGTTCCTGCCTGCCAGAGCAGCATCCAAGTGTTTTGGTGATGACCTGCAGCAGCAATGTTTGTACCAGGGCTGGTCCTTTATTGTTGTGGTCTGTGAGGCAAAACAGAATTGTCTGACTCCATATCAGGAGGATTAATGTGATTTATTAAAATGACTCTATAGTTTAGAAGGCTTGGGCTATAATGTGCCCAAGTACAGAGCTCGGATATTTATTTTTTTATGTTCCATAGAAGAATGCTAGAAAATGTTCACAGTTCAGAGATAGCAAAGGTTGAGAGGAAAAAAACTACATTTCCCATATCGGGAAACAGGGCAGACAAACACTACCTGTGTCCTTGAACACAGCTTAGAAATTTGTTTATAGAATTCTGTACAGAGAAAAATGAGCTTTCCCATGGGAATAAAACTTCCGCAGGCCTGCACTCAGGAAAACTCATAAAATGTACAGACAACAGTCCTTTCCATACTTTGAACTGTTATCTGAGGGAAAAAAATTAATGAAAAGGGAAAGACACAACAGAAGTACGACTGACTGATCAAATGCAGGTGAAACTTGGGTGTCAATAAATGCCCAGTAATTCCCATTAAGAAAATACACACGTACTAAATATACATCTCACAGGCTCTCATTTAGCCATTTGATCTTGGAATAATTCCAGCTGTTTGTCAGGAAATGTAGTAGACCAAGAGGCAAGAATTTCTTGGCAAAATTGGAGAAAGTCAACCAAATCAATAATGCAAGGGTTGTAGGGGAAAAAATAACAAAAACTAAAGCTACATTTTTGAGCTTACTGGTTGATGTAGACAGAGGTTCAGGATGTTTAACTCAGCCTTGCTGAGTTAAATATAATATATATATATTTCCACATATATATTTCCATATNGTTGTGGCCTATATGTACTCAGTCCCTGTACCCTGTTTTCAGCAACTGAAAAATTAATGTTTTTTGAACTTGCAGAATTTGCTTGTATTTCTGAAAAACTATAAATAATCACCCTTCTCTGTGAGCTTTGAACTCTAAGAGGCTTAGGTTTATCAAAGATTTCACTGATTTTTTTGTTTTTCTAGTTACTGCTTGAAATTCATGTGTTTTAAAATGTACGCCATCTCTCACATAATAACTTTGTATAAAGAAGTTTCCTGGGTATAACAGCTCTATTTAATATTGTGACAATACAAAGCACTTCCATAGGTTATTACAGGCAGATTTTTCAAAGCTCTTTAAAGTACTAATGAATTAAGCTTATGAGGTACGTAAGCCCTGTAAAGAGCTCGATGTAATTAGTTAATGTTTTTGTGAGTAACATATTAAGAAGAATAACTTTGTAGATGTCAGTTTTACAGAAACTTTAATTAAGCTTACTAATAAAGCAATTACCTGAACATGACGATGACTGTACTTAACTAGTCAGAAAATGAAAATTAGGATGATCTTAAATTACAAAACATACCACCTCAATGACTAATGGTCCCTTCAAAGATGGAAAGGTACATTGGCATAATTATTGTGTTTCTAATTAGGTACATTGTTGTTCTGCAAATTTTAATTAAATCATTGTGAACTGATTAAGTCCATGATCATGACTCTTTCTGTTTGAAAATGTAAAAATCATGTCCTGTTGTCATAACATTAGGTAGTAAATTTGATATTAAGGGAAGTACAAGAAAAAAAATTTCCAACAGTCTTGGAGCAGAAGAAAAAAATAACGACCAAAATAATGAGACAGTATTAGTTAAATGTGTGCAGTGTGAAGGCTGCTCCATTTAATTAGGAGGGGTCTATATGCAGAAGAACAATTAGCAAATACTTGTTAAAGTGTCTAACTGATGAGTATTTAGTGCAACGTTGTTTGGTTTTCCATAATGAAACTCTTGGCTGGACTACCTGTCCTTGAGCCCTGGGTGCTGCTCCTCAGCTGTGTTTTTGCACAGCTTTTCCTCTCTGTCATTTGTCTGAGGGATGACTTGGCCTCCTCTGATGGAAAACAAGATACTCAGCAAAGGCTCAGCAAGCATTAAGGCTTCTTGTGTGCCCACTTAAATAAGAGTTAGGTTAAATCCTCTGCTAACTTTTAGCTTTGGCCTTTGGTATAGGAAAATTAGGGAAATAAGAGAGAAGGTGGGGGAAAGGAAAGTGAGACATAACAGGATATGGTTAAAGAGTTCCATGGGGAAGAAAATCAAGTCATCCTTATGCATCTGTTCCCTGTGTACATTTTAAAGATTGTTGCTGGGAGGTACAAGAATAAATTATTCCTTCATATATCTCTTTGTGGAAATTGATAGATTTTATGGGATGTGACCATTCATAATGAATCTTCTACAGGAAAAAGATTTTGCAGCATTGTAACTACCTCCTTATTCCAGTAACAGATTTTCAACATCATCCCTATTTTGTTATTTGACTCCATGTGTTGCAGGGGGGTTCCTAACTGCAGCAATACATCTGACACAAGGCTTTTAGCACTGCTGACTTCATTCTCCCAAATAACCACTGGGAAACTCCAGAGGACTGTGGGAGAACTAGAGTGGGCCAGATGTTGAGTACCTTTGTGCATCCCCTCCTTTGACTCTGGCACATCTGGCTCCTGCATTCCCACGAGGCAGATGTTCCCTCAGCCTGTGCTCTGGGCCAGTGAGACTCGAGTTGTGTAATCCAAACGCTGTGGGAAGCTGTTATTGCATAACCAACTCCTAAATAATAAATTTTGTCTCTCAGAAGACAAAACAGGCCGAGTTCTGTGCTGTGCATCCAGGGCTGCACAGTTTATTTGGCTTGAAGCATGAGGTGAGCAATGTTTTTTGATCAAGTGCTGTGTATCCTAAAGACATCCTGTTGTTTATGTGGTGTTTTTCTCTGCATGATCTCTAGGAAAGAGCAGAAAATTGGGAATAAGGTAGATCTGTATTCTTCTGTACCTTATAATCCATGTCAGTGTCTTAAGATAGTTAAGTGTAAAGGGCATTTTTGCATATGCTTGGCATTTCTCTTTTGGTCAATTAATATGCTTAAAAAATGGCTTTCTGCCTCCTACTGCCTTTCCAGTGATCCACCTCTTAAGGGTGTCTTGGCCACAAATTAGCAATCCAGGACAAAGATCTGTGCTTTCTCCTGATTGGGGTAACCTTTGTGAAATTCTGAGGGAGCTGGGAAATGCCACTTTTGAACTCTGCTCACATAATCATTCAGTTCTGCAAATTCCTGAGCTTCCTTTCAAATCCCATTTAGTTCTGTGTGGAAGTGAAGAAGCTTTTGCTTTTCAGTGGTGTCAGGTAGTAAATTCAAAACCCCAAACAATGCTCTACCAATTTTACATCCTAACCAGGAAAAAAACAGCCCTGCATAACCACTCATCTGTGCACTGCAGCTGCTTCTGTGACAGCTCCCCAGCCAAAGCCCATGAATATATACATGTTTGCAAGGATTTTTACCTGACATAATATGAATTGTGAGAGTAGCCAGAACAGAGGCGTCTGCAGTGACTCAACAGACAGAGGGGGAAAACGAAGAGCTCTGGGCAATTTTTACAGAGTAAGGGCTGCTTTGTCATATTGCCAGGTTTGAGATTCTGTGAATTAATGAGAAATTGCTGTGGCCCAGGACATGATGTTCTCTCAGAGACTGCTTGTTGCTATTCCTTTAGTCTTTGGAGGAAGAGTCTTCATGAACACAGTTCTGCAAACACAGATCGGGGAGAAAAAAGTAAAGACAACAAAAAATGAACAAAGAAAGGAAAAGCAACAAAAAAGACATTTTTAATCCCTTAAATAAACCTCTTACAAAGAAGATACTGATTATTATTGTTGGAAACTGGCTACTTAAAGCTCTGTTAAAGCCACTGGTCAGTGTTGGAAGGAGATGGGGGTTGCTTTGGTCCTGCTGAAGCCCGGTGATCTCTTTGCTCCTGAATAAAGGCAGGACAGAGAAACATTGGAGTCATTCTGGGAACAGATTAAAATGAATCACAACCTGGTTTTGTTTTTTCTTGCTACAATCTTTTTTAAGAGATATTACTTAAAATTTTCACTGCTTTAATTTGTGCCGGGGTCAGTGAGCAAAAAGGGCCTGACAGAACCCAAAATTTATTCAAAGTTGTGCGTCAAAGTTTTAGCAACTATGAGTTAAGCAAGCTGATCTAATTGGGGTATGCTGATGTTTATCTCCTTTCTTTAACCTTGCCTAGCAGGGAAAAGATATTTTTAGTTTGTTTTTCCATATTCTAAGGTTTCTCAGTCCAGGATAATTTAGCCTTGCACAGACTGGGTTCTTTGTTATTAACATATTGTGTCAGTTTCTAAATCCATATTTTTTCTTTAATTCCTGAATCTGTTATTTTGCCATATTAAGGCTTGTCAGAGTTGAATTTTTTAATTATCAAGTCAAGCCTAAAGACTCCGGAGGAGATTACAATTAAACATCTCTGTTAGGTGGGTTGCTGCAAGTGGTAATTCTTCCTTCATATTATTTTGATAACTTGGCTATAGAGAAAAAACTGCTCTAAACTCCCTAAAAAATCCTTCCCAATATCTAGCTGCAGTAGTGATGTATAAATACCATGCTGGGAAAGGCAGTATGAGAACCTGTGAAAATAAAAACAACCTTCAGGTTTCCAGCCCTTTAGGTTTCCATCACTGAGGGGTGGGGAGGGGTGAAGCTTCAGGGAGCACAAGGAGCTTCTCTCACACCCAACTCCCTTCAATTCTGTACAAGCCCATTTCCCCAGATGGCTCTGACAATACTCAGAGCTCTCTAAAGCAACTGAACGTGCTCATCTTCTAGTGCTGCAGAAGTGCAGGATTTTGGCCTGGTTGTCTTGAGTGCTCACACAGCACAATAAACCCTAAATAAATTTTAAAATAAGAAGTCTACTCTTTTGCCAGTCTTATGCTTTTTTCTATTGTGTTTGTTTAAATTGACCAGACTTCATTGATAGGATTCATTTAAATGTATCTTCCTTAAATAGATTAGATTCATGTTTACTCACTAAGTGTCTCTAGAAGCTCATTAGACCTGCTGCATGGTAATGCAGCTCCTCATATGTTCAGGTCAGTTGTTACAGAAACACCAAAAGAAAACCTAGGAAAGGATTAGGAAGATGTGTGTGAGGCTAAGTCATACATGTCTAAAATATCTTGGCCAAGGTATCCACAAACAACAATATTTTGGGATTTTGTTATGGCAATTTCTGGCATACTAAAATAATTTTAATATAGATTTGTGTTTCATTCTGGTTTTGGTGTTTTGTGGGGTTTTTGTTTCTTTAAAGGGAGGGAAATGGCACACTCAGTTTCTTTACACAGCAAGGGTTAGTGCTGAAGAAGGGCAGCTTCTTGCAGAGAGTTTGGTCCCCATGCTTTTCTGATTTGCCTACATATGCTTTATTCAGAAGGATGAAATAATGTTTAGAATGTCACTGATTTTTCCCCTTCCTGTTTATGAACTTCTGCAGTGTTGAAGACAATGTTTTTATTTAGGCACCCAGGTAAGTGCTGCCAGTAATTAGAAGTCTGAATATGTAACATTCCTGCTGCTGGCTCCTCATTATTCAAAAAAACTCAGAAAAACAATGTTTTTCTAGGGAATGTGTTTAAATATATGTGCTGAAGTCTTACTGAATTAAATAAGACTGAATCTTATTAGCATCTTGAAAAATGCAGTTCTGTGCCTGTTTTAGGCTGGAAGATGTAGGCCTGTCAGCTGTATTTTACACAGTAAATTAATATCTTGTTTAGAACATCAGTTCTACAGATTGTCCAAAAGTTTATGGTTTTTCCTGGTGTTGGTTATTTTGTGGCTGAAGTTTTTCTAATTTTTTTTTTTTGTGGGAGGGTGTATTTTTAATTCTTATTACAACATTTTATTATATTTATAAAAAGTATTTGTTGATGAAATGTATCACCAGCAATGACTTGCTTGGGCACATTACACCAAAGGAGGGAGCACTAGATGTTGTTAAAATAAAAGCAGAGCTTGGGGCATTTTCTTTTACCGTGTGTGGAAGGAGCCAACACTGAGTGACAGAAGACAATGTCCTTATTAATAATTTTGTACATTAAAATTACAGCAGGAGCACAGGGAGAAAGAAGCAGCAGTGAGTCGACTGTGACTTGTGTACTTTGAGTTACTGTGTCAGTAATGATGGATGGAGCAAACAATAAAATTTGACCTGTCAGGTTATGCTTCTGAGGCTAGAAGCCTTAAGGCATTTGTAATTGGCTTCAGCCAGTATGTTAATGTAGGTGGTTTGGAAAATTAGATTATTTGAATGATACAGGCTGGTTTGCATTTTTAGTATTCAAAAGAAAAGACTAGAAACTCAAAGGGACTGAAGTTATAAGGCTTGTTCTTTGTAAGCTGCCTGTTGTCCCTGTATAATAGAGCAGGCAGAGTAGTTTTCAGATGAGATGTTCACAGTGTGTAGAATATGAGTTATTTTAAATGATTTTGTGGGGCATAATTCTTAAACAGTGTGTGGGAGGTGCAATGCACATAGTTTCCATTACACACATAAATCTCATTATTATCTTCTTTATATTCTACATCATGCTCAAATGTGCCCCTGTAGTATAACAGGACTAGAAAACACATCTTGGGGTTGACATTACTCAGTGATTTGTCAGTGTGGCATGAAGTGCTTAAGTGAACACATTTCTCATTGCTGAAAAAATCTGTGCAGTGTAAATGCACAACTAAAGTGGGTTTTAAATAGCTGTGCACAAAGTAATTCTATCATATTAAATATGTTCAGTTGGTATTAGAAAGATATCACATTGATCTTATACACATAATATTGAGGAGATATTGTGATAGTTGTTGCAAGTAGAATGATGTGCATATTTTCCAGTGAAAGCATTTTATAGCATAATGTCAGTCTGAACTCCCAGAGTTTTCATCAAAATCAGTATTCTGAACTTTCACTGAATCTAAGACAAAATTCAGAGAGAAATGTCTCTTCACCCTCAAAATATTTGTAGCCTGGGCTGGAAATCAGCTGAGAACCTGGCCAATGATAACTTGCATGTTGGCAGTTCTTTCTGAGGAGATCGGGGGTGGGTTTAGGGTGGTGGGGGTGGTGGGCTGTGTGTTGGTTTGGTTTGGTTTGGTTTGGTTTGGTTTGGTTTGGTTTGGTGGGGTTTTGTTAAAGTGACATGGTGGAGGTGGGACAGAGTGCTCCAAATCATCAGAACATGGAGTGATCCAGATTACCTTTTGGTGGTACTGTAAGGATTGGGCCATTTCTGCAGGGCTTTGTCTTTTCCTTCAGTGGCTATTCAAATCCTCTTCCCCATTTTCCCCTCCCTTTACCTCATGTACTCTGCTTTATAGTGTTTACTCCTTCCAAGAAAAGGAAATGGCAGGAGGGAGTTTTGATTGTGGAGGGGACCTGGAGCATTGCAGAGGATGTCAAAGGTGGTTTTGGACTGATAGTCTTAGGAGAGGATCTGTGGGAGGAGAAAAAACAATGCTGAGAATATTATAGTGGAAGAGAAAGACATAGGGAACAGGAATTCATAGAAAAACTAGACTCCATTTCACTGTTTGCAGAAAAACTTGAACAAACTGGGTCTATGCCCAGACACTGGCAATTAGATGATACAAGTAGAATTTTTTTGATTCACTGAGGGTTTTCTTCCCAGGTAATACTACACAAAACAGAAACAGAGAGCTCAACTAGTTGCATTCCCTTCATCCAGGATATTTTCATCATAAATAGAGGAGAGCAGAGAAGAGAATCTAAAATACATGTAGTCATACTTTTTAATTTCTGTTTCCACATGTTTTGGATTGTTCTCCAATGATCCATACTCTTATTTTACCCATTTTAATGTGTTACAGATAGAAATAGGTATGTAATCCTTAAAGTGATCCTTCTAGTTTGCTGTAATGTAATCATAGTATAAGGAGTTTCTGCTGAAAATATACTTTTATAATTTTTCCTAGGAGAAAAAAGTGTATGTTTTGTCACATGTGTTTGAGAGTGGCAGATATTTTCTTGTTAATGCAAGTCATGCCTTCATTGTTGTTACCTGTTCAAACTGAGAAAGGAACATGAAATGGGTCATTTTGGGTCTAGCTGGCTGTACTCACTTTTTCTTGCAGGAGATCTTGATGAAAAGGTAGGGAAATAATAAAGGAGAGATGGAAATTTCCGAGTTTAGGTTTCAGCAGTGCTGGTTGTGAGATCTCAGTATGAATTTCTGCAGCTGGATAGAGCAGATACATCAAAAAAGTTATGGTAACCTGCACTGTCCAGTAAAAAACCCCAACTTTTTAAAAATGTCTGAGATGCTGGAAAGAAGGGACCAAAATGTCTTTTAAAGAAAAGTTTCTTTAGGTAGCACAGACAGGGTGAGGAGCCTTTAGAACATTCAGCAGTTGAATGGGGATGGTGGTGGCTTTCTTCAGTGAGTGACACAGCCACAGCCCTTTGTTCATCTGCATTGCATGACGAGAATGAGCTTCAAAATGTAAGAATATATTATTAATAGAATAGCAGAGGCTTTCAGAGGAGAGATGGCAAAGTTATTCAAGCTGTCTCTTCCAATTCCTGTATAGGATAGGAAAGACAGGAAGCCCTTGTAGGATGCAGCTCTGATCTGGGTTTCTGCCCAGCCTGGCAGAGTTAGCCCTGCAGGACCTCTGCAAATAGTTCTCATGTCCTGGGGCAGTACATGGCAGCAGCACTCAACTTCTCCCTGCTGGATTGTCTCTCCTGCAAATTATATCCACCCCTGCCTCAGCTCTTGGGGGTGAACTGAAACTGCTGATGGGGCTCAATCAGCAGGGGAGTATTTTTGTCCTCTTCTTGCATGTGTGTCTGCAGCTGTGCACCACATGGTTCTTGAAAATTGGCCTGCAGTCTTAATATTTTATGTAGAGACACAGGATTCCTTTTCATGCAGACATGTAATCACACCATGATTACAGATCATGGCAGACTGCATCTTGTCTGCCACCATGTGCTGTTTGGTTTTGGGAGAATCTTTTGGGGTTTATTTTTCTCTATTATAAATGGGCTAACTGAAGTGTTAGGTTAGCCCCAGCTGACTGGAGAGGTGGAATCTGGCTGGTTTTAGTAAGTCAGTAGCTGTCCTTCTCCCACATGTGATAAAGCACATCTTTCTCACACCTCCCTGGCTTAGAATGACACAGCATAATGTCTGTAAAAACCTGGTTTGGCTGTAAATATGCTGGAGTAGCTCTCTCTCTCCATCAAGCTTAAGGTGGAGATCAGATTTGAAGACTTGAAGCCCACAGCTGGACTTCCATTAGTAGATCTAAACAAAAATCCTTGCAGCAGCCCCCCTTGGAGTGTGGGATGCTCTCCCCTCACATTGCAGCTCCCTTTGGAGCCTGGGGCTCCTTGAATTTGGGCAGGTGCAGATGCCAGGTACTTTGCTGTGAGAGGATATCCAAGGATGGAGATCTTTATATTTTTATAGCCAACAGCAGCACATGGGAGTGAGAGGACCCACCAGTGAAATAAATAGAATATTAAAAGAAAAAGTTAAAACTGTTTGTGTTCCAGCATATTTTAAACCTCAAATAAGTGTATAATCACTTACTTAGCTTCTCAAATCAATGGTGTCCTCAAACCTGTAGTCATGTTTTGATCTTGTACTGTACTTCCACCTTTTGGGTAATGTTCAATGCATAAATAACTTGCAAGACTTCTTGACACAGGTCATAATCATCAGCCAGTTCTTGGGTTTTGTGAGCCACTTCTTAATTTCTGATAGACTTGTAAATGGAAGTTCACAAATAAAACTGGCATGAATTGTTACTGCTTCTTTTAGCTGCCTCTCTAAAAGTAACAAATCCAATTAATCAATGGGATTAATTATCTGTGGAAATGACATCATTACCAGGCAAAAGCAACACCAGGATTATCTACACATTTCAAGCAGAATATCTAAAGATGTAAAATTGAAATCTGCAGAAAGTACAAAATTATTACTTTCATTCACAGGGGTTCTTACTGGGGACTGTGGATGCGCTGTTTGAAAAAACCTGTCTTATTAAATACCAATTAGATTAGATAAAATTTTAAAAGCCTCCTATAGATAAAGTCTTCAACTTGCTAATGGGCTTTTTTCCTCTTAACTTCAGAATTTCAAGTATTTTCGGGACTCTCTTGCCTTTCACGCCGATGAAAAGCTGCTTGCTAGAAATTCCAATTCTAAAGTCTCTGTGTTTAACATTCTCAAGAGAGATATGTCAGAGGTAGCTGCCACCCAGGGGGTGATTGCTGCAAAAAACTGTGTGAAGTTTGAAGATATTTACAGATCAGATGTAGCCAATATAAATTGCAGGGAGACTGAAATGAAAAGCTCTTTCAGCAGCTGTGCTGCCCCAGGCTGGGGTATGGTCTGGTTTGGGCTGGGCAACAAACTTGGGACCATCTGATCCACATCAGGACCAACTCCTGCTGAATTTGGTAGCAAAAGTTTTTCAGTTCAAAAAAAAAAATAGTAGAAAATGACCAGTCAAAGCTTCTGTAAGGGGATAGAAGAGGAATGAATGCTAGCCTGTATGGAGACCTCTATTTTCAAATCTGAAATCTGTCATCATAAAGCCTATATAGAAGGGTTAGTGCCAGAAGCATGTTTTATTGCTTAAATCTATCTTGCACAAGCAACACTGAGCAAGGAAAACCCTTTTGAGTTATATAACTCTTTGATGGGATGCCTTAAGGTCTTTCTTTTTAAGCCACTAAATTCTAGAGCAGTAATTTAAAGACTGCACTTTTCCTTAAATCTAAAAGCATGTTCTAAATCCTGTTGTATTTAGTTTGAACACTTCTCTGACAGGCCTGATCCCATATTTCCAGACTGAGTGACATCACCTGCAGGCACTCAGACTTGCATTTTGACACAAATTTTGGCTTCTGTGAGGCAGCTCTCCCAGGTGATGGCACTGGGAGGCAAAGAATGTCACCAGGCAGATACAAAATGGGGCAAACAGAAACAGAGTGAAGGCTTGGGCTCCTGCAGGAGGCACCACCATGTGTGGTGGCCAGGGATGTGTCACGCCTTCAGGCAGAGCACATTCAGTGTTTTGACCTGCTGGAAGTTGTCAGTGTGACTAATCCAACACTTTAGCCAGTTGCTCTTGCCAGACCCTGGAATTCCCACTTCATCTGTGCATCAGAGCTGGAGGGGGACTCTGCACCCACCCACAAGGGAAGGCACAGGAACCTTTTTGGGTTTTGACGTGCACATTTTGTTTGGTTTTGATGGGCTGTCAGTGCTAAAGCTGTTGTGTTGTGCTGGTGCTTAACAAAGGGGTCAGGTGGGGACACTTCAGTCTTCAGAGATGTTTGTGTACTTTCTTTGCAGCAGTAATTTTACTTATAGGAGCTACTGAATCCAGTCTTGCAGCTCTAAATGTTCCTGGTGATGCCAAAAGATATGGGCTGCAGGCTGAGGGCAGTTAACTGTTATGTTTTCACTTAGCTGTTTCTTTGGACCATATAGTGTCTATAAAAATAAAAAGAAGCTGTTCCTTGGGAAATGAAAATAGGAAATAAGGCAGGTAAAGATTAATTCAGGGGGCATTTATGGGCCAAGAATGTTGTGATCTCATGTGTTTATAAACAAAGATAGCTTTTGCTGTCAAATACAATGAAATATTTGATAAATGCTAGATTGGTAAAATAAATAATACATAAATTGATGGCTGCAACAAGGGGTTGGGATTAAGAATGCCTGAATATAATCTGCAGTAAATACCTTTCATCTGGCTAAGAGCTCACAGCATCAAAAAATACAGTAACAGGAGATGTTCTCTTGCCATTATTCAATTAGCTCTGTGCAATTAGCAGGAAAGCCAGTCAGGATTTTCGGAGCACAAAGGCCATTGGTTGGAGCCATAAACTGAGACTCCAGAAGCACCCAATGCACCACTATGAAGGTAATGCTGTGATCCCAGGGGTATTTGACATAGATTTTCTCATTGATGGTGAAATATAGGTTGATAAGTTTGTCAGGTTTTTAGTCAGCTTTGTCAGATCACTGCAATGATAAAGTATGAATAATACAGGGGTTTAGACGAGGCAATAGCTGTAATTCAGGAGTGAAGGGTGAAAAACTTGTAGATTTACAGGTGAGTGTGAATCATATTTCTACTGTGGTGATAAATTTGGCATTATTATCTAAATTTCAGGTTTCTGTTTGTTGATTCCATTAGAACAGTCTTCAGACCTAAATCATAGCTGCAAAATAGTAGGAGGTCATTTTGAGCAACATCCAGGCTGATCTGTGACTAAAGAATATTAATTGTATTGGTTGGAAAAGTCATGTGAGAAGAATTCTTCATTTATGTCTGTGTGGAGCAGCCCCACAGGCTGATGCAACACAGTATTTGAATGATGGTCAGCAACAGTTTCCTGGTATTTCAACCTTAAATCTCATTCATTCTGGTTTTCTGTTAGTTTAACTTAGAGCATTTCTTTTCTGTAAGTAGACAGTTACTGTAAAGTTGGGGAATTTATCTTCTCCTTGTAACTAATCTAAAAATTGACTCTAAATCTAGTTTTTGTCATCGTTTCCATTTTCTATAATGGGAAGCCTTTTTAATTAGTGTTTTTCTTTTGATGTACTATCATAAACTTTTCCATGTCATCTGTGTGAGTGAGCCCACAGCACAGAATGTGAAAGCCTGGAGTAAGTCGTGTGACTTTCAAAGCACTGAAGCCTATAAATTTCTGTAAAGTGACTTAGAAGAAAGCTTTCTTCACTACCCACGGTCATCTCCACAGTGATGTGATTAGTGAAACCCAGTTCATCAGTATCTAAACTGTCACCATCTAATTCTTCAGAGAAGACACTCTGCAACTTCAGCATTACATCTCAGAGTCTACCAGTAAATTGAGTGACCCACTTAGAGCTGCCTTTGGAAGGGAATCTGAGATGTAAGCTGACACTGGAACTCCAGTATTTTCTTCCCTTGGGCAAAAATCCTCAAGACTAAGCATACACTGTGCTTTGAGGGTGGCAGATCATTCTGTGAGATTTATTGCTTTGTTAATATGCTCAAGACATTATCTGTGACTGTAGGAGCTGGGAACACTGTCTGGGTTTTCTGGGTTCATTGTTCTTCTCTGACTCCCTTATTTTACAACTTTAGCTTTGGGCTGTATCCTGAGTTTGGGAGAGAATCAGTTGCCACCCAAAGTCTGATATGCTCTAAGCCTTCTGTTTCCTCTGTATCAACAGTCATTTCCCTGCTGCTGCTCAGCTCCAGGATGCCACTTTTAGAAATTTAAAAAAAGCTAATCCTTTGACTTCACAGGCTCTTCTGGATTCATGGTTTAAGTTTGTCTGTTCAGTGACTTTAGTTTCACCTCTGCTAGCATGGTTTTGGGAAGGTGATGAGAAAGGAAAGGCCCTTTCCTATTCCTTCCTCCCTCTAATCAGCTGGTCCTCTTGATTTTGGGTTTTCTTTTCTATCCTTATTTTGAACAGAGCTCTGTATCTGTAAATGGACTCTGCCCAGGCACTGCCCCAGCATCCTCAGAGCTGCACTGAACAACCAGCCACTTCCCTCAGTGTTAAAAATTGTCCAAAAAATTGTCTCCACTTCTATCCCCACCTCTATTTCCATTTCATCTCAGGGCACAAGACACTTGGTCATAAGATTAATACATTTTTTAATACAGGTTTTATATTTAATAGCCAGATGCTTCCTTCTTACTGAGCATCATCTTCACTGTGGGAGCAGGGTGGAGACTGTGGGATGAGCCGAGCAGTCCTGCATCATTACACAGAGGATATGCTGTGGATATAAAAAGCAACAATGAATGCAGGGAAAGCATTTTCCTAAGCAAATCCAGGAGGCTAGGAATGAAAGGCAGTTTTATAATTCATGTTGGGTGCCCTTGCTGCTGATCGTGAATTTAGTCTTGATCTTGGCAAATCAGTCACACTTAAAGAGTGACAAGGAAATGTAGCGCTGCTGACAGCCTGTATTGTGAATATTTTCAAGGTCTTGGCTAAAGCACAGTTCTAGCCCAAAATATAGGCTCAAGGCCTTGCTAGACAGGCACTCTTGTCAGGGGCAATTGTGACAATCTAATCTTTCTTAAATTAAATGTTTTTTCTATCGAGGGAGTTGTACAAATCCATCACGTTCCCTCAGTTTCCAGCCATCAGCCTGTGCATTGCTCGGGGATGGATTTCCTTGGTGATCCCATGTACAGGGCTGCAGTTGCCTTCTGCATGCTGCTGTCATCCTTCAGCATCACTCTGACAGCACAGTTCACCCATTCTCGGCTCATTTTTAAACCAAATGATCCTGATCATGTCTCCTTCTCAGCACCTTGATGAGGGGAGCCCTCCCTGCTGAGATGAGCCAACTGAGAGGATGTGTAAGGAAGAATAGGGTTCACCCATCGAGCTGTCCAGGCTGTGGTTGGAATGAGAAGGCACTGATGCCTTTCCTGAAGGATGGAGGGCAATTCCCACTGATTTGTTAAATGCCTCCCCATGGAAGAAAGGACTCAGAGCCCCCACAAAGCTCTCCAGGGCAAATGAGTGGGTGCTGCAAAGATGACCTCCATAGTCATTAAGTGATTGATTTAAAGCAACACAGCAACCTTTTATTTCAGATATTCTCCTCATAGCACCTTCAGCCAGTGTACCAAATACTGTCAATCAAAATATTTACATTATTTTCAACATTTTACTACATTTAGTTCTTCAATATGTATATATATATATATGCATCCTATTGATTGTGAACAGCTAAAATAGGTCAATTTATGCTTCTATCTTCAGCAATGTTCACCTATCAAAATACTCAGTCTCCATAATGTTCAAGAGAAAAATATCACTGCTAAAATGGCAGGTGAAGCTTCAAGTGCTGAAGTTGGCACTTCTGGCACCAGTACAAAGGAGAGGCAAGGAGTGCTATGAGAGAATGAGTCTGAAGTTTGGGAATCATGTAGAAACCCAGCCTGAGAATTAAGCATTAATGCCTGTTTCAGGCATTAAATGCCTGCAAGTGGGGCAGATCCAACTTCATTTGGGCACTTGTTATCAGTCAGTGTGGGCATTAATTCTGAGCTGCAATCAGTTACCAGCTGGACTGGCCTCACTTTTATTGGTTCTTTGGGGAGTTGGACCCTTTCCAAACCCAGATGAGAAAGTCTGTAGTGTCTGTCCGAGGCACTCTGCAGTGCTTGGCCAGTGCTGCCTCTGGGACCCAATTTCCATCCTCTCCTCTGAGCAGGCACTAACACTGAGCTTGGAGTTTCAATTGTAAAAGCAGAACTTGCTGCTTTTACAAGATGCCCCAAGTCCTTACATTTCAAAAGTGGCATCCTCTGGACAATCCGGGTACTGTGGCAGAAGCCACACACAGATTTTCTTCTACTGCAAGAAGTCATTTCAAGGCTCAGTATGGAAGAGCTCAAGAAACTGGTTCCAAAAAAAAATCTTTGACTTTGAATTTGATGAGACTTCAGTAGGAATTTAAAATACTGTTACAGTCTGCAGGAGGGGTGATGAATTGTCATTTAGAAATGTAATTTCTGAGCTCTAATTTAAGGACGTTCAGGAGTGCTGCAGACCTGTGAGGGGGGAAAAAGGAAGGTTTTGTCTGGAACATCACAAGCAGCTGTGGCCAGCTTCGAGCTCAGCCATTTGGAACAAATGGAACATTCACATAAATGGGGGCTAAGTACATGTACCAATAAATGAGTAACTAACTGGTCAACAAAAGGTACAGTACTAGACATGAGAGCTTTGCTGTGTTATTCTAGGAAATAGCTCTTTCGAAGGGAGTTTAAATCTCTTTCTGAGGAAAGCAGTTCAAATATCAATGTTGTATAGCTGGCTGTTCGATACTATGTGAAAAATACTCATTATCTAGCTAGATCTTTTGGTTCTGGAGCTATTTATATTTTAGCAAAAAAAATCTTAGTCTAATGGGCTGAATCCCCTTCAAAAGGGTAAATGCACTCTTCAAATGTATTTCATGGACTTCTGAAGCACAAAAATATAACTTCAAACTGCAGTTTTACTTAGCCTTCTATGGGGGTAAACTATAGCAGCAACATCCTTGTATTCTTTTTTGCTCAGCCCTGTAATATTACATGGAAGCAGGAATATATGGCATTTTCCAGTGCCAAAGGGTCTACTAATATTTATGAGGTCATTGTACTTGTCATGGCAGGAAAACATTTTTAATCTTCTGGAGCCTTGGAGTTTTTTGGGATTTTAAGTTTTGCTAATAAGCTTCACTCATGCTTGATGAATTTATACTGGCAAATGAGAAGATTTATGCCACAAACGTCATCTGCCCAGTGGCCATCTGGAGACTGAGAATGTATTAGCCCTAATATTTAGTAATTTTGCTAATGTCCAGACTATGACCCTCATTGCAGTATTACTTTATGGTTTTCTTAAAGTAAAATTGTTGTATTTTAAGTTGGTATGTTAAATGGAGAAAAACTGAGGAGTTTTGACCCATTTGTGTGGCTCATTATGTGCAACTGTTAGCAGAAAGGAGGGGGAAAACTGTTTTACTTTTCTAAAACTCCTGTAGCAATTCAGCTGTAAGACTTAGGGGCTGCTTTCACAGAATTTGTGGCTCATGGGCTTTTCCAACTTGAAATCATTTGGTTCCAACCATTCCTTTTGCTAGGAGACAGGAGTTTTATTACCAGTCCTAGTGCCACTCAGTGCCATGCTGAGTTAATGCAGGTACAAGACTGAGACTTGCCAAGAACCCATTTAGTAGTCTGAAAACCATGGGTTTGTGGAGAATGTTGACATGCTTGTTGATTTATGTTTAAAGCAAGCAGTGGATTCTGAAAGGGCATCTGTGGGCATCTGACACAGGGTCAGAGTACTACTTTGCTTGGTCCAGAGAGGTAGGTAAGAAAAGCAAAGCTGCTTTATGAGGCTTAATTTTCAGCAGCTGGGAAATAAACAAAAGTCTGAAAAGAAACCCTGTATTTGAGTGCAGGTTTGGTACTCTTATCTGGTTAATTGGGTGTTGTAATCTCTCTGAATTAAAATAGTTTCACTCCCTTCAAACATCCCATTGTATTTTCTGCTGGTGCAGAGCATTTGGTATTTCCTGCTGCAGGATTGGCTGCACTTGAACAGCGCTGTGTATTTATACCTTTATACATACATAGGACTTCGATGCCTTTGTGGATGAAAGGAGTCATATAAATGGTAATTTTATTGCATAATTGTCTCACTGAATATTTTTCAAAAGAATATTTAGGAGGATAGATGTAGTACATCAGGCAATTAATCATTCTAGTCAATTAAAATTCTTTGGGATTTTTTTAAGGATTAACAAGTATTTTCTGGTGTTTATAGAACATGCAATATTTCTCTCACAAAACCTACTTGAATAGAAATGTTTATTCCTTACCTTGTATTGCTTCAAGGTTGCATCTTCTCATTAGACATGCCTACACAGATGTTAACTTTTTTGAGAAATTTATTGCCCTGGCCTATGGTAAGAGTAGTATATCAATTGTAAAGAGTTTTATTTAGGAGATATGTATGCCATAGAATATCATATTGGAATAACAAAAATGCTAAAGCTTTGGAGGACGTTCTTCAAGTCCTTAGGTTTCCTCAAAGTCCGTGACCTTTTCTCCTGCTCCCATAGGGACAGATGCCAAAGCTATTCAGACAGTCTCACTTTTGAACTCACTGGAGTAGCAAAGCTGAAATAAAACCTGTTGTAAACTAGAATTTTGTGTTTCTTATTATGCGCTTCATTAAACTAGAGGTTTTTTCTACATGAGCATTTGTCATCTCCATGTCAGATTTCTTGAAAAACATGTTGAATTAACAGGACATGTTTAATGCAGTCCTGACAGAAAGGTTAATGAGAATTCAGAAAGCAGCAAGAAGGAAAATAATACATAGACGAAACTACACGGAACCAGAGTAAGTTACAATTTGGCTTGTCTTAAACAGTTGTATTTACTTGCTCTGCAGTGAATGAAATTAAAAATGTGTTGAGCAATTTCCTCCTTTGGTAATATCCAGTACTCTCTGTCAGTTTGTGGTGCAGAAGACCTAGAAGTGGGTGCCCAGTGGTTGAATTATTTTGCCAAAAAATGTTTGAGATGAGTCTTTCAGCCTGCATGCTTGGAAGGGGAAATGATTTCTGCATCTGCCTGTATCAGACTGTGTAGGATCAAGGTCTGATGGCTGAGATTGGCAGAAGGAGAAGTGGGAATGAAGTCCAGTATCATGGTCACATCCTGGGGAGAGTGGGTGCTGATTTATGGCTGCTGCTTTCTCCCTTGTTTAGCCATCCCAGTTACTCAGAGAACTGGGAATGGGCAAGGGACAGGGAAACCTTTGGCTTCCTTGCACTTAACCCTGACACCTCCAGAACCTGCATTTTTATATGGCTTATGGAAAATTCCCAGATGTTCCCATGCCTGCTCCTAAAGCTGCAACAATTCTCACTGAAGGGGATGATCAAAGCACAAAGCAGCAAAGTTTGAGTAGCTCTGTGTCCTTGAGCTGCCTGTGGCTGGTGACCTGCTCTGTGCCACGAATGCTTTTGGGCAAGAACACGCCCTTCCAAAGGAAGTAAGCAGTAAGTGAGGGTTGCAAATACAGTATTTGTTCTTTTTGGGAAAGCTACCAATCTTGATGATGGTAATCACAGGTCTGCTTTTCTAACTTGATTAGAATCACAGTTGTGACTGCCAAATCAAACAAATTGGCATGTGATGGTCGGAACTTAAAAACCCATCAATTCCATACACTCCTGCACTAAGGACAACCTGATTGCTGCTGGTGTTAGTTCCACTTGCTTGTTGTACATTTGGTGTGTAAAACCAGTATTATTTTTAAAATCCTTTCTGCAGTCAAGGTCAAAACAGGAGAAAACTGTTATTTACATGGTGAGTCATCTGATACAGTTCAAGCACTCAAAGTTGTGTTCTTGACAGGAAGAGGAAACAAGACCATCTTAGAGTTTATTGCGCCAGCTTGCAGCTCATTATACAAGCTTAAATACAAATATCATTTGCAGTAATTTAGTTACCTTGTTCCAAGCTCGTTCCAAGCTCTATGCCTGCATTCAGTTAACCTGTAAAATTCCTTATTCCAGTATTCCAGTGATGTGATGTGATGGGTGTAAAAGAAGGGGATTAGCTGCTTTTGGCTAACTGGCTTGTAAGGGACATGTATTTTAGGATTTTTTTTCCCTAATGCATGGGCTCGAGAGGGACCAGTGCCTGAGGTGCTTCCAAGTTGTGGTCGTAAATCGTCTCTGACCTTCCTGAGAGGTGCCAACCTCAGAGCATAGGAAAAGAACTTCTGTTTTTTTCCGTTTCAGAAGTCATATTTTGAGCTTTTCCTAGCAAACAGCTTACTTGAGCCATTTGAAACATCAAAGGAGGTGTTTCTTGGCTTGGGTACATCTTTAATTTAAAGCAGATTTATTAAAGGCCAAAACAGGATAATACTGCAAAAGGATTAGCTGTGGGTACTTGATTTCTGAGCAAACAGACTAATTCTGCTTTCTTTGTATGGGTGTCTTTCACAGCAAGTCCATTCAGTGAGCATTGAACTAGGCCTGGGGTTTGGTTTTTCCAATTCTTTTTTTAATTTCTTGTTATTTCTATTGTGTTCTTTAGAAATCAGAAATGTTGCTGAAAGCTTTAACTTCAAAGCTTAAGCCTGCTTACTCTCCCTTGGTTGCTATGCTCCAAAAGACATTCCTAAAGCTTCTTTGCTAGTAACTGTCAAATGTTTTGTTTCAGCACTTCTTAGCATTGGAGATTCAGTTTGGCTTTTGTTTTGCTCACAAAATAAAAATTCTGAGAAGTCAATTAAAAAGCAGGCTGGCATTCTTAGGACTTCATTCTTGTTGCTAGTCTAAAAGCAACCAGAGCAGGGGTACTGCAGAATGCTGAGTATTTTATATTTGTACTTACACTTCAGATTTGCTCTGTCTGTAATCCACAGACAAAAACGTTCTCTGGGACCTAAAAGTTCCCTGGATACTGTGCATTTCATACATCCATAACAAGGAATGAACACTGCTGGGGCCACATCATGGTCAGTGAAATCTGTGCAAACCTACTCTATTAGTTCATCTAACAGATGTAATGGATAGGATGGGATAACTGTTCTAGAGAACAGGATTGGCTTCCTGAAATCTGTTATCAGGGAACAAGGAGTTACTTGGGAACAGAAAAGCTCAGACTGGCTTTCACCTCTCACATGCAAAGACAAAGTTTGGTTAGAAAAAGATGACACATTTGAAAACCAAGCATGCATGCTGGAAAACCTGATGTATCCAGTTTTGCAGAGGGACTTCAGGACTTGATGGTATGATTGGCCTATGACTGGCAGCACAAGTGAGCTCCTGAGTTTGCTGCCTTCTGCACCACCAAGTTGTCAAACAAGCCAGGGTGTTCTTTTACTGTGTCTCCATCCCTTCCCCTGCACCATTTTCTAGAAAAAAGCAGTGAGTTCTAAGAAACCACTGCTAGTACAGGATGTATGAGCTCCAAAGCCCAGAGTACAGCACTTGGTCTGACCCTTGTCCTCTGTCTCTCACAGACCTTTGTCCACATGGATTATGAGATGTTTCAGGTACTTCCTCCTTCTCCCCAATAATTTTATAACACAGGCCCTGGAAGCACAAAACTTTGTGATCATAAAATCATAGAATGATTTGGATTGTAAGGGAATTTAAAAAACACCTTGTTCTAACCCTTCCATGGGTGGGGACACCTGTCACTAGACCCGAGCCACATCCAGCCTGGCCTTGAACAGGGATGGCCAAACAGCTGTTACTCAGTATTTGTGGCAAGGTTGCTAGAGAAGAAATGGGCAGCACAGAAAAAATTCAAGACTAATTCACCAACATTTCAAGAGGGGAAGCAGGTGAGCAGGTGTAGTAGCAACTTTTCTTCGACTTCCATTTGTAAACTTAGATACATCAGAGAGAGGGTTGAGCTTATATAATATCAGGACTTATCTGGACTTTTCCTGATATTCAGTCTGTACAGCTATAAGTGGTTGGAGTTCCATCCCTAATCACATCCTGTTGGGCATCAGACATCCCAAAAGTAACTGCAAATATAGCACTAAATACTTTGCAATTACTGATTGATAGGGAGAGTTGATAGATTTTTGGGGTGCTAAGGTATTGCCATCATACCAATTGCACAAGAGCCTTCAGGGAGCATGGCTACCCTTTATAGTGGTCACCAGCTGCTGCTTTTGGTCCAGGTGTGGACAGATGGGTATGGGAATGACTGTAGATGGAGCATTGCTTCATCTGAAATCTAAATTGATGTAGTCACCTGGCATAGCTAAATTGCTGTGTTTATAATGTGATGAACTGGGTGGAGACCCTGTGCTTGGGGATCTGAGTGTCTGGTGTTGCCTTCCCTCTGCCATATGCAGGTGGTTGTTTAGCTGGTAACAGGAGCATCAGTGTGTGCACAGAGCCACAGATCGTTACCTCTTGATTATGTTCACGTTATCTGATGTGTCGTCTCCATGAGAGAAATTAAATTGCCTTTAGTAATTTGAAGCAAGTAAAAATGACAAATCATCGTTCTCATGTGATCAGTAAATGGCTGCAGAATGAGAATGAGAATGCATCTCAATTACATGGCAAGTACATTTCAAACAGCATCGATCACTCCAAATCTCCAATTGTTTTTCTGTGATTTTCTTTACTTTTAATCTAAGGTGGCTTTGCTCTATTAAAAGGGGAAAAAAATTGTAGATTCATTCCACTTTGAATAGTGGTATTAGCTATGAACTCTCAGCTCATGATTATGAGGAGTTAGAATAGGGAATAATTTCATAAAGACAAAAGCAATACAATATAAATCTAGAAATGAAAGAAAACAAATGCAGTAGGAAAGTGATTTTTAAAGTCCATGTCTTGAGATACAGCAGACTAGAGCACTGGAAAGCAAAAACTCCCACGTGCAGCTAGGAAATGCTCATCATCAGTGACCTGTCATGCAAATCCTGCAGGGACACAGCAGAGTAGACTTTTAGCAACAAGAAAAGCTTTTGTGACTGAACACAGAGAATGGAATATGGGGTTGAGTGACTGTGCATCATCTCCTCAGCACCTCAACTCCTGCATTTGTGCACAAGAACCAGCTGGTACAGCCCAGAGTGTGAGCATGACCTTGGTACTCAAAAGTGGTCACCAAAATCAAGATGCCATAGCCTTTGCATGGTATTTAACAGGAGGAGGATGAGAGGAGAGCAGGGTGGTTTACAGATTTAAGCCAGGCTGGTGCTTTGTGTTAAATCTCAGTGAGAAGGGAGGATGGGTGTCTTTATTTATACAAGGGACAGAAGTGCTTTGTCTTCATTTCCCATTTAACTCATCATGGTCTCATCAGCCAGTGAAGGACAAGTTGAAATCAGCATTGCACAAATGTTTCAACTATTAATTGATTCTTCTGTGTCAAGTTCCATCTCTGTTTGGTCTGCACTTCTCCAATAAGGACCCAAATTTCTTACGAGATGATAAACCAACTGAGATATGCACATACACAGCTCTTGATCTAGGTGTTTCTAGAACTGGCATCTAAATTACTTGTAAAAGCAAGTTCAATTTCTTTATGATGCAGTAGATTTTGGTGCCTGGAACTATTTTCTTGCTTGATCATAGAATGGGGAACCATTTCTTTCCATTGTCACATTGCATTAATAAATGCTCCCTTGAATGTCCTTCACCTCCACGTAGTGTTGTGACCTTGAATGCCATATCATCTAGCTCACGCAATCAACTGCTTTTTTTTTTTTTAAATTTCCTGCTTCACATTGAGCTGATTGCCACTTGTCTCTTGGGGCAATGTGTTTTGTATTAAAACAGAATTTTGTGCTTCGGTGGTCTGTCCAGAGGTCCCCAAGTCAGCTGATTCTGCTCTGTCTGTAAGGGCAGTTTGCAGCAACACGAGTACACAATCATCTGCTTAGTTTGCAGCCCTGCCAGTCAAACACTGAGATGGTTCAACATGCCTACAAGCAGTCATCCTAAAAACTCTTCAGCCATCAGTCACTTTGGGAAACTGTTCTTTTTTAATGAATTACTTATTATGATTATTTATTTATTTATTTATTTATGAAGTCATGGACTCTGCTTAGGAGTAGAGCTGGCCCTCTATGGAGCAATCAAGCTCTATGTTTTCTAAAATCACTCTTTGTCTTTAGCTGATGAAAAGAAGGAGCTCCTTCTGTTCTCTTCTTCCTGAGAAGTTGAAGGCTATTTTTAGAGAGGTGTGTACAGTTCTAATTATAATGCAGAGTCACAAATTATGCAATTAATGCCATCCTGACTTGCATGATTGCTGCCAATTGCAACTCAGCTTGTTCTTTCTGAAGCCCAAGACTCAATTGTTTCTTCTTGGAACATGAACCTTCTGACTTTCCTGTTGCTGTGAAGATGGTACTTTGTGGTTTAAACTTATGCTGTAATAGTGAAAAACATGTAACTTTCTGATTGTATATGGCTGGGATCTAACAAAAAAAGCAGCTAAAATTTTTAATAATTAAAAAAAAACCTGTTATATTTTAAAATCTTAAACCTGGAAATTCTAATCTTAAGGACCTGAGCCATGTGCTTGGAGCACGTGCAGTTGCTGATGTGGCTGCCTGACTTATCCTCATACTTAAAGATTGAGGGGGTCTCATGCTTGCCTTCTGTTCCCTGGTAATTTTACTCAGAGGGCAAAGTCCTGCAGCTTTCCCTCATTAGAGCTGCAGGATTGCAGAGGGCAGAGCTGTGCAGTGTGGACCAATTTCTGGTCCTTGGAGCATTGCTGTGTGAGACCTTTTGGTGTTACTGCATTTGGCTGCATAAATCTGTTCAGCCCATTTAATATCAGTGGCTTGGAACCTGGGTCTCTCTCTTCTTGACCCTCCACCTGGAAGCTGTTCTCTTTTTCCAGCAGATTATGAACCACCATCCTGTCAGCTAAGTGTGCAGTGAAAGACATTCTCAAATACTTGTTGTTTACCTGAGATACAATAAGGTCCTTCATGTCGCTCCTTGCCGAGAGGGGAATTTCTGAGCCCATCAGCTATAACATCTGCTTCAAAGCTAGAGCTAGCACACAGTTTTAAAAGGCTTTAATATGTATTTACACAATAGATTGGTTGTGTTAATTACAGTTTATTCCACCACTGGTATGCATGCATAACTCCCATTAATATCAACAGCAACTATGTATTCTTATAAGGAGAACATAGCTCCTAATTAGAGCTCCAGGATTTTAAGATGTCTTTGTACAGCTTTTATTGCAAAGATTAAGTGTTGTGTGCTCGCCTGGTAGCTATTTTAATAGAGAAAAATGGTGGGGTTTTATTATAATTATTTTTTCCCTTCAGCCTCCCTTTTATTTTGGTTGCAGTAGCATGAGCCTGTCCCATCCTGGAGCAGTGCATGTGCAGGGCAGGAGGCCTGGCAGTGGGGAGCTTTGCTCTGTGAGCAGAAGGGTGCCCAGAGAAATGAGATGACTGCACCAGCCACCAACAGTGTTGGTCTGGCCATGGAATAGCCACTAATGCCACCAGAAAACCTGCCCAGGTGGCCAGTCCTGGAGACAGAGCTCAACACATATTTTCAGTGTCCCCCCAGGCTCTGTGTCCCAGGGCAGCCCTTCTCCTTCCCAGCAAAGTGGGGCTCTGGTTTGCAGAGCAGCAAAAAGGCACCAGGACCCACGGCAGGGAGGGGAAGTGCTAAGGGACCACACAGCTCTGTCCTCAGCCCAGGACCTGAGACTCACCCCAAGACTTCACATTAGTGTCTGTTTTTTTAATGAACACGAGTACATGTGGTTGACTGCTGTCTCTCAATCCTTATTTCAGGATTTCAGGTTTTACAGAGCCTGAAAAGTTTGGAGAATTCCCATTAAAACTTAATGTATGTGTTCAGCAGGATGCAATGGGAGTGCACCATCTGACATTTATTTTGGGATTTGTAGAAAAGATACTGAACCTTTTCTTGTTGTGACAAGTTTTTTAAAAAACCCACACTTGATCTGAGTGTGTTCCAAATACTGTATTTTTTTTTCCATCTGATGAAAACTGGAAGGAGAGGCTTATAAAGAAAATAGTGATAAGAGTCCCAGCTAAGGAAGCAATGGCAAGCACAGCTCTAAAGCTTGTAAACAAACAACCCCTCTCAAAGGGGTGTCTGAATTCCAATGGATTCTAATTATCTGCTAAGACAGATAGGTAGGAAATACTACTGATATCAAGAAACTCTGGACTAAAAATATATACATGCTATAATTTTAGGAAATTTTAGCTCCTGCCTGTGGCAGCCACTGGGTAAAAGATAAGGTAGAAAATAATGAGCTTTTTTTATTTGTATGTGTAGTTTCGAAGAGACATATTGTGAGTGAACAAAAGATGCACCATAAAATAAACACTGCACTGAAATAATTCTTGGTGAAAATGTAAAAAGCTGTAGGGTGCTAAAAATGCAGTGTCTTCCAGGCAAGAGCATTGTTCAACAACAGGTTTAGAGACACTGCCATTAATATGATGTAATATCTCAGGAGTCTAATGCTTAATTAGTATACTATAAAATTTAACCTCCTATTTCAGTGTTCACTCTTTCTCAAACTAGACTTCATGTTTATCTTTGCCATGTATATTGTCTGCTAATTCCTACATACCCTACATTTAATGTGTTTAATTCACATTAAATTAATGATAGAAGCAACAGAAGTTTGGAACCTAACACTTTCTTCTCTATTAGTGTGACTACAAGAAATTTGCAGTTATAGATTTTTGGCTCGTGAATCAATCAGGAGCTGGTCTTTGATGATCCTTGTGAGTTCCTTCCAGTTCAGGATGTGATTTGATGCACTAAGACCAAACAGGGGTCTCAGAGAGCCTCCCCTGAGGGATCCCTCAGTGAAGTGTTCTCTCCTCACTCCCTTCCCTGGAGTTTGTTCTGGAGCTGAGAGATTTCCCAGGATGCTGAGAGTGCTCTGTCTGTCCTCTCTGTGCCTGATGAACAGGAGCAGTGCTGGGCACACAGAACGTCCCAGACCCCCGGGGACAATTACATCTCAATTACATTGCTTTGCCACTGAAAGGTGCTGTCAGGGCTTGGATGTGCTGCTGAACCTGGCTGTTCTAAGCAAATCCATGAGTTGCTTGTGTCAGGATGCAAAGCTCTTCACGGCATTAATGCACTGGGCTGTGCCAAGTTGTCTGTGAAAACATTCAGCAGTCAAATACACACCCTTGCAGAAAAGATCACAGTAACTTATTTCACAGGATTACTTTCTTGCAGGTTAGATCAAAACCTGGCTGGCAGAAGTTGAAAGCCAAAATAAAGGCAGAGATGCACTGTTTTATTATATCAGTTTGAAAAACTCTAGATTCTTTTCTAGCAGGGACTGGAGGCTGGAGACTAACAGACAAGAATAAAATAGCTGGGAATAAATTTTATGTAGCTATTTTCTTTCTCCCTCAAATGTGAATGCTTATGCAAAACACATTGCTGTAGATTCACTGACAATAAAGAGGGAATCATTATACAAGTAGTGGATTCTCAGGGGAACACTTTAACCAAAACACACTCTGCAGTAATTTCCCACATCTTAGTTGAATAAATTAATTTATGAATTTTCCATGAATATGTTCAACCATTTCTCCCCTCATATACTTTATTGATCTCCATATACATTTAGCAACAAATAACAGAGCTGCTTTTCCATTTGCAGTAAAATAGTTTAGAGATGTTTATGTGGGCCTTGGGGTTCAGAGTAAACAAATGCAGTTCACACACCAGGGAGGCTGCAGAAAAATACAAAGCTTGCACGACCCAGGGAGTTCTACTAGAGCAGCTCAGCAGAGAGCTGAGGCATATCCAATCATATCACTGGCAAAATGAGTCCCCTGAAATGAGAGGGACCAGCCCAAACTGTGGGGCTGCTCCCACTGAGTCCTGTCCACAATCACTGCAAGGAGCTTTTTGGCTCACTTCTGCAAAATGTATAATGTCCCTTTGGTGTGAAAGACTGAGAGTTTTTCCAAGTACTGTGTATCATTTTATTGTCCATGGTCTGGAGAAAGCCAGCAGGCTCCTTATAGGCTGTAGATCCAGTGGCACAATAATCTAAAAAGTCATTATTGCTCCACAAGACATCATCTGTGGGCACTCTGCCTCTGAATATCACTTAGCGAGGCTTAGGCAAAGTCATTAAATCCAAAGTTGAGCTTCTCATGTAGGTTATTACAGCGAGTAAGCACACCATCACATGCAAAGTAAGATATCTCCGTGTTTTCATTTAGGCAAGGAGCATAGAGTTACATACAGTGATTAGATGTTGAAAAGTAGTTAGTATTATCCTAATTTAATATTTAAAATGATGGAGTTCTTTAATCTTCATCCCCCAACACCAAACATTCCAAACAAGCATGGTGGGAATATAATGTGGTAAATCATGGGTGTAAACTTACTCACATGTGACTGCAGCATTGTGATCTTCAAGCGGGGCTCTCCTCCTTGCCCTCAGATAATACAACCCATTTAAGCAGTTTCTTTTCTTGGTTTATGTTTAGCTTTTTGGTTGTCATTTTTATCAATCGTCTGGAAAGCTGAGGGAAAACTTGCCCTGATGTTTCTAAGTATAAAGTTCTTCCTTTCTTAACTGCACGTAATAACGAGCTTGAAATAGGCTGGTGCCATCTTAAAGGTTGGTATTTGAAGTATAATTGCTAATGCTTAGATACATAATTTACATTTATTATGCATAATAAAATATGTAAGTAATTGATGTTCTGTAAGGGATTAAATTATCAACTCCAGCTGCAGGAAGAAGATTTATGCCTGTGTTCTCAATAACACATTGACATATGCTGCAGAAAGTCATTGCCTTCAGGACTACACTCGGTTCTCCTTTCCTTCTGATGTCCTCTCTCTTGTCTTTGTGCTCTGTGCAAAGTGTATTTATGGAGCAAACAGTTGAAAAATATGTACATATATTCCCTTCAGTCTTGGGAGAAATTGGTGTAAAATGCAAGCTGAGCTTGCACATTTGCAAGCTAGTGTGTGGCCGTGCATTTTCTAAATGAGAAGGGCAGGACATCACAGAGAGCACAGAATCACCCTGATGCATTGAAGTTGAGGATGGTGGGGGGATAATGTCAACAGAATGGGATGTAGGCACAGCATAATGGTCTCCTGCTGCTAGATTAAAGCTTGGGCAATGATGAGCCCTTTTAACAGAAACAAATGCAGGCAAAGCCAAGATATTTGCAGTACTTTCAAAGCAGGAGGTGTTTATCTTGTAACAACATCCTGCTCTGTTCTCTTGGCTTCCACTGTACCAGAATTACAGAGGATAATGCTGTGGGTTTCAGCAGTGGCTGCTGCCCAGTGAGCTCCAGTTGCCCACTGCACCCTCCGTGGTCTCAGGGTCCATGTCCTTCAGCTTTGTCAAAACACATCATGTCCCACTGTGTAAACATGTTGGCCTGCTTTTAAATAAATCATAGAATTAATCAGCAATAAAACTCAGATCAAAGGGATTTTGCAGCCCAGCATTCCCATTTTCCTTGGCAGGGGGCAGTCCCTGCAGGGAGGAGGTCCAGCCTGGGCACCACAGGCTACACTCCCCTGTGTATCAAAAGCCCTTGGATTCTGGTCTTGTAAAAGCAGTGCTTGAAGAAGACCAAAAATGCAGCTGAATTTGGTTCATTAGGTATCAAGCCAAAGAGAACATTTGTGTTTCTGCTGCCCTGTGCTGTTTTCTTTCACTTCATTTTATTACTGCATTAATCCAGTGTCCAGCCAGCAGTGCTGCTGGGCACAGGATGGGGAGATACCCATGGGGCAGAGACTCCAGAGAGGGCAACTACACAGGCACAAAGCTCTTGGAGGAAAGTCAGAACTGAAATGTAGGTAATGCAAACAACAAAGGCTGGGGATAGTCAGTGTTATCTTATGAAAGAATTTGCAGTAGAGACTGAAGTTTTGCAATCTATCCAGTGACATTACTGATAACACAATTTCTCATTTCATCTGCTATTTTACATCTTGTCCTAATTAGTAGTCTTGCTTTTTTTTATGCTTCTAGTGCAAGATGGAGTTCCATGCATGTACTTCTGGCAAAACCATCACAGCTCGGTGTGAAGGGCCCTGCCCCTGCCTGCCAGGACCTGAAAGTTTAAAACACAAGATGGAGAAGACTGGTAAGTTGAGCTGTTAATGAAATCATGGCAGATAATTTGGCTCCTGCTACGTTCTTAGAAAAATGTAAGAAAGACTTTTCTTAACTGGCATATTTTCTATGTAAGGCTTTCTGAGAAAAAGGTAAGGTACAACTAATCATTTCTAAACAGGTAGTGCTTTCAAACACCTTAATTGCTGCAAAACTAGCTCCTACTTGAGAGAGTCTCATATGAAAACTAAATTCTGGCTGGTGAATCTCAATTTTAAATGAAAATATTTCAAATGGAAATATTGAAGAATTGTAAAAGAAAGTAGAAAAGAAAATATACTGCTTGATGGTTCATTATTTTGTGAGTTAAAAAAATCAGTAGATTGTTAACTAAAAAGTCATTTAAAGTCACACGTGTATTACATGGGATCTGAATTATCATTTTCATCTATATTGTTATTAATATTAGCATTAGAAGTCAAATATATATTGAAAAGACAGATGTATCTGTGTCCATGTATAAAGCTGTTTCCATAACAATGTCATTGCAAACAATGCTGTATCAAACTGAAGGCTGGAGTCTCAGCACAAATGGCCTTTTTCCCTGCCAGCTCTCTGCTGAGTTCTCTGCAGGGCTGACAGCCTGGTGAGCTCATTCACTTCCCCAGGTCTTTTCCGAAGCACAGCCTGTCTCAGAGTGACCTCATCCAAAGGGAATTAGTTCTGTGAGAAGAGTCTGACTGAAAGCAGAAGTCCAGCAGCAGGAGGGGAAGTGTCACAGCCAGGTTCTGTCCAAGAGTTTCCTCCCTACTATGAGGAAAGCCCTTTGGAAGGAAGAAGTTGGTTTCCTGTGGCTGTGGTTCCTTGGTGCGAGTGCAGATGTTCTGGTGAGCTGGCACAGTGAGCATGAGCCTGGGTTTAGGCCTGGCTTTGAGTCCTGTTGTCTCCCCTCTGTCAGGATTGCAGAAAGTTTTACTCACTGGCTGCTGCTGGGCTCCTGCCTGTATTGGCAGCTCACAAAGCCAAAATGCTGATTTGGCAGGGTTTGCTCTGTCGTGTTGAGTAGTGAAATGTGTTTATTTCTCTTGTGCATCACATGGAGGATAACAAACAGGAAGCTTTAACAATGGTCTGTTGGATGCAAAATATTTGTGAACCTCTCTTCACTCTTTCTTCTCCCCACTGTGGACATGTTCTATGGGCAGCAGGCACAGAAAAAAGGAAAAATGTTTCAACAACGTTTCTTATGGTTAGTTCAGGGCCTGTCACCTCAGCTGAAAACACTGCTGATCCTGCTGGTGGTTTTCCCTGCACACATTGTATACTCTAGCACAGCACAAATTTTCACATTAGGCCTCCATCTTCTTTCTAGAACAGGTGTTACTCCAGCCTACAGTTTGAAAATTCAGGTTTAATATCATTTTTTGAAAATTGCAGACATTTTTCTGCACAGCTCTCAAACTTTGACCAAGTGTTGTAGATGGCAATGTTCTGAAAACGATATATAACTGTACTATTGCTTTGTGTGGCTTGAATCTTTTGGTTACAGAATGCCCACTGATAAATTGCCTTATTCATATTTTCTATTTCTTGTAGTCCTTATCAGGCTACAAGAAATATTTCTTTTTCTCTGCCCTTTCTATTTCTTTGCCCTTATCAGAAAGAGTATCAGATTAATAAATCTTCAGTGACATTTCAAGCTTACGATTTCATTCACACAAGAGAAAAAAGATTCTAATAACCCTTATCTTGATAAATGCAATTTGACAGGGTATATGTATTCTGAAACCCAGGCTTTTGTTTTGCCTGACTCAAACTTTAACTCCAGCCAACAAAGCATTAATTTAATGAATTGGGTGATCTGCACAGCAACTTTCCTGAAGGCTTTTTCAAGAGGCCAAACTTGAACTAGCAATGCTCCTGCCATTGCCCTGGTGACAAGGATATTATTATTATGATTATTATTATTATTATGTACTGAAATGTACACAAAAATGATTTGGAATTGAGAATCAAATAATAACAAAGGTGCTTTATAACTTGCTTTTCTTCTGGATCTTTGAATGTGCCGGTAATATTTTAGTTAAAGACTTCCTTTATCTTCCTCAATTTCCTTTCTTGAGACATTGTCTCTTCAGTTGACCCACTGAGTGCAATGAAGTCTCAAACTGAATATTTTAGAGTTTTTCAGTCTTCTAACGAAGTGCTCCCAGGAGTTTCCATGAGAAAACATGAGTAAATTCTACACACCGGCATAAATTTTATGCAGGTGCAATTTTAGCAGCATCTGAGCAGGGATTTGGAATTGTGTGTGTCTGCCCTTTGCAGCCTGGGGCCCAGCCAGCTTTCCTTAGTGTATGAGAAAATTATGAACTCTAGTAGCTGACCACAAAACTTTTCCAGAGTGTGCTGCTGCCTTTTGTAAGGTTCCTTTTTCTGCTGAGCAAGGAGTGTCAGGTGGCTTTGGAGAAATAAACCCTGAGCAGTGGCTAAGGTGACCCAGCAGTGCTGGGTTCCCAGCTGGATTCAGTGATCTGAATTGAATCATCTGATTCAATTCAATCAAGCATCTGATGGACCTGTGTGTGAGATGGACCAGTCCATTCCTTGACAAGAGACTCCCAACACCTGGCCATGACAGCACTTCAGTGATCTCCTCTTTGTCACATCCCCAAATCTCTGAATTGGGAGCTTCTGACTAGAATGTTGGTTCTGTGGTATCTTAGTGCTTTCTCTGGTGTTCACACAAAATTATTTTATTTCTTCATATGCTACAATAATATCATTAATATTGCTGAATTAGCCTAAAAATTAGTAGTTTGATTTCTCACATAAAAATTCATGTGAAAAACTCTGCAGACCATTGGGATTCATTTTTGCTCCTTATTTAGTTGCCATGTTTGTGAAGTGTAATGTTAGAAAATGATAGACAGCTAAACCTCATGCCTTATACAGACATGCCAGTGGAAAAATACTAAAGAGAATAACAGTGCAATGATTCCAGCAAAATGGAAATGCAGCTCTTCAAGCTCACATATCAACGTTTTTGTGCCTATTACACAACAAGGTTAAACATATGTGGTTGTGAACCTGCAGTTTGAAGAAAGTTTGCATTAATCTTTACACATTCATTCAATCATATTCAAATATTATTCCACGAGAAATTACTTTCAGAAATTAAAAATTTAAAGGAACATTTAATTTCCAAAGTAGTGTAATTCTAAATGCCATGACCTTTTTTTTATACGCTTGTGAATAAAATTGGCAGCAGCATCAAAGAAAAGCAATCTAAGTGTATGTGCTCAGAGGTAACAATGGACTGTGCTGTCTGAGTCTTATTCCTTCCTCCTCCCTGAGCTGCTACGAAAACATCCCAGCTTTGAGGATGAAAATGAAGACTAATAATCACATTAAAAATTGGAATTCCTTTTACAGTGCTAACTGCTACTATGGAGACATTAATAAAATAGCACGAATGCAAGCAAAAGAAAACTACACCAGAATTATTACCTTTAATGGCAAACAACAACAATAAAATCTTTCTACCATAAAGTTAAATCTTTGAGGAGATGGCAGGATCATGTTCTTCATTTTCTTAAATGGAATTTTGAATCAGTGTCTGAGAGGTAGAAAACAGGTCTCTGTAAAGGCACTAATGGAAGATTTTGGAAAAGAAGATAAGCCCTAATGCTTTTACTCTTTGCTGTTTTAGGCCCATTTAGATTCCTTTGATTTATCCAAACACTTGGTATGCTTCATAATTCACAGCAGTATCCCAGCTTTACAATATGCTTCCATGATAGCTGCTGATTTTCAACTCGACTACCCAGGGACAGAGGTTGAGCTGTAAACTGCCCTGAGGTTAGCTGCCCTTCCAGAGTGTGTATGCCCTTTGATTTAATACTATAAAACGAATAAGGCTATAATTTCAACAAAAGAAAAGGACTAGAAACTGGCTCTAAGTGACAGAAATTATTTAAGGCACAGAAGCTTGTCTGCTGGTGTTTCTCAGGTACCTCTTTGCAATAGTAAGTAGAGTCCTCAGCAAGCAGAACTTATTTTTAGACCAGATTAAGCTTCCAAAAAACCCACCATAAATAACTTCAGCTAAGAAACAAATGGTTTCCTTTCTTCAGAACCTCATGGCAAAGGGAGAGGTTCTTGCCTTGAGTGTGCTGTTCATTCTGTCGAAACGCCAGCGCAGGGCAGTGGCTGGGGTGTCTCTTGGCAGGTGTGAATTCCTGGCTGCAGTAACGTGGTTCTCTCAGCCTCCCCCATTGCTCTGTGACTGCTGTTTGGTCTGTGTTGGTGATGGAGGTGCTCAGGCAGGCTGGTAAGTGTTTAACAACCTGCCAGGGCTCTTTCTGGCCATACCCTTCCTGTGCTTTCCACGTGCTGTGCTCCCAACACACCAGACTTCATGTGTTGCCATCAGGGTTGCAGGACCACTGGAGCATGAATGGATGCAGTAATTCAAAGTAGGTTTGTCCCTGTCTGTGCATTGTGTGCTTTTGACCT
Organism: Leptocoma aspasia; assembly: GCA_013399835.1. Taxonomy (NCBI): domain Eukaryota; kingdom Metazoa; phylum Chordata; class Aves; order Passeriformes; family Nectariniidae; genus Leptocoma; species Leptocoma aspasia. The sequence continues at coordinate 162,033 of VXAX01003042.1, read as the reverse complement.
TGCAGAAATGCCCAAGGCAACTTCTAAGGAAATTCTATTATCCTGATAAGGGGAATATAAGGTCAGTAGGCAGAAGGAAATATATTCAAATATGCCAAGCGTTGTTTAAATTTCGAAGGAGAATCAAGGCAACATTTTTAAGTTGCAGGAATAAGTCTTGGCAAGCTTGATCAAGAGTCTGCATTGTTTAGGGTATGAATTGTAGCATTTAACTACCAGCCCTATTGGGTGTGATGGATGAGAAGATCCAATGTTCCTTTCCTATATAAAAAGAGCACTCAGGGCATGAAGTTCATTCAGAGAAATCACAGTCTTCTTTCCCAAATGAGTTGTATCACTTCTTGTGTCTGAATGACTGACAACTAAAAGAATTTAAAGTCTTAAAATCCACTTCTAGCAAATATTTCAGCTTCAAATTGCTGTTCACAGGTTTTCATAACTGCAGAGTACATAATTTTAAAGCTTATGAAGATGAAGTATGAGTCATGAACATGGTTGATTTTAAATTAGTGCAGATTCATCAGGAAATGTTTCCTTTTGTGGCTTTAGTTTTGAAAAAAGGCTCTTTCTGGCACTGAATTTCCAGGTAGATTTCTAAATTACTTACTTGAGTCTCAAACTCTGGGAATGATAAAAGAAAATCATTCCAAAATTAAGGTTACCCAGGGTTTCAAAGCTTTAGTATAGCTCATGAAAGCTAGGTGGGTTTTCATCTCTGGACTTCATCAGTGAATAGTAGGTTTGTTAGCTCTAAACTATGCAGATCTGATATTTTTGCTCCAAAATCTTCTATGTGAATACTGCAATTCAGTTTTTTTAATTTGTTACATGATTAAATGAACTTACCCAAGTAAATCTGAGTTATGTAGTTTCTGTAAATAATAATTACTATTACCAATACAATTTTTCTTGCCTGCAAGCTTTCACACAAGCAGATTTATTCCAAAAGCATGGAAAAGCATCCCCAAAGCATGAAAGATTCACTTCTGCAAGATACTGCTTGTGAGTAGTGAAGTAAGTGACTGCACCCAATTAATATTTGATTAAAGAAAGTCAGGAAGCAGGCAAGGGCAGATACCTCTGCTCCCCTGGATGGCTGTTGGTGTCACCCACTCCTCTTGGAAGCAAAAGCCAATAGCTCCAAGACTGAGCCTGCAAAATCAAGCTCTTGCAAGCATCAGAAGAAAGATCAAAGCAGTGGTGGCTGAGGGCTGTTTTGTTCTGCTGCTTGACCTCACATGAATCTTCCTTTTGTGCACTGGACAAAAGCAAGAGCTTATGGAGGAAAGGCCAAATATAGAATTAATGTAGTGTTTTTTCCTGTTCTCAAATACAACTGATTGTGACTGTATAATTGGACAACACATAATGTGAGTTGTAAACTTTATCATTGAATAAACAGATCTAAATTTCTCTTGCATCAGTATATGAGCACCATATTTTAGCATGTAGGTACAAACAGTCATAATGGTATGATTTAAGAGCTCAATGCTCTGCAAAGGAATAATATAAAGATTTTAAACATCCTCTCTAAAATCACTTTTCAACTTGAGCAAATACTATTGGATTTTTCAGCACCATTCAATATGCCAATGCTGAGGTTCTGAATTATATGTACAAAGTATTCATACAATGGAAATGAAATGCAAATTTTCAGGTTGCTGTATTTTCCATCATAATTGTGTTGTAAAGGAAAATAATTCCAAAAAACTTGGTTAGGCCTGAGAGTAAATTTAGGTTTGGATCTGTGATACCTCAATGCTTTTTTTACCAAGGAATATGAATTAAAATATTTTTTGTGCTTTCAACAGTTATGCACAAAAAGCACTCAGGTGCCTGTGTGAAGCCTGCTTTGATGTGAACTTGAAAAGGAGACAGAATTGTCCCCTGTAGAAATGTTGTGTTTTGATCTGGCTCTAAGGGTTTGGAACTCTGCACAAAAGCATTGATTGCAGCAGGCCCCAGACAGATAACAAGTTAGGGACGATACCATCCATTGACTAGCTGTCACTTTTTGGCATGATCTTCTATGGATTTGATCAAATTACAGCAGGCTCCAAAATACAGCAGACAACATCTGCTTTGGAGGCAGCACTGACAGAGAGGAGGAGCAGGCAGCGCTGGGAGCCTGTTGTTCCCTTTGCTGCTTCCAGGTGCTTGCTGAGAGCATGCTGACTGTAATAGCAACATCCCTGTCAGCAGGAGTTGCCCTCTTGGTAAATGCACCTCTTTAACAAGCTATCATGGCAAGAGAATCACGTTGAGCCAAAATTCCTGACATAATTTTCAAGGTTGAACCAGGACATGAGACGTAATTCCTCATCATCACTAAATAAGGACTAATCCCAGATGGCAGCGGGAGACAGGAACTGCATAAAAATAACTGTGTTGTGGTGTAATTATATTAAAAACAGTAGGATATTCTTTTCAATCCTTTTGAAATCTTTGGAAAGAGAACTTTTAAGGCTGTGTTAAATCCTGGCAGCTCTCTGTGGCTGAGTCAAGTCCTTATGTTTTCTCAAGCATTTATAGCAGTACGTTTGCCCAGGCTTAGCAGCAAATACAGGTTTTACCCCTTCCCCAGGAGTGGTCACCTGCTAAAATAGAAAAAATATTGAAAAAAAATGATTTGGTGGGTCTCATCCATGTAAGCAATAGCTGTGGATTGCTCAGTTCCACATTAAACTCGATACAGAGCCCAAATCCAAATGAGCCACAGGTCCCAAGGGCAGTGTGGGTATCACCTGGATCACTGACCCTGCAGACAACTTCCCACCTGGACACACAAAGGATACAGGACCTCAAAGGATATTGGCATGCATAAACCCACAAAACCAATAAGAGCACACTGAGACAGCTCAATGGTTGTTGGTTTCATAAACAGTATTTTAAAAAATGTTAAAATGGCTATTGATTCCTTTTTTTGGCATATATAAAAGGTTAGAAAATGACAGACATAGTAAACACTTTGTGTCAGCAAGTAACAATAATTTTCAGACAAGAAGTAATTTGATTTTAGATTGCCAACAAAAAACTATTGAAGTGGCACACTGTGTTAATAGAAACACCATCTAGTAACAGCAGGTGTTTGTGTGCTGATAATGATAATTAAAGCACTAAAATTTCTCTCATCATAAACAAAATCAAATAAATAAGACTGGTTCCATATAGTTTTTTTCTCATGGATATTGATTTCTGCATTTTTGGGAATATTTCCCTAACATTTATTCCAAGGAGTTTGTAAAATCTCTGGAAATTTGACAATGAAATAAATTATAGTGCATATCACTGTGGTGTCAAGCTAAAACATCCCAGTGTGAGGGGAAAAAAAGTCCCAAACCTTTTCAGTAAAATACATGGGAAACTAAGACTTTTGATGTTTCAAATACATATTTTTCCAGTTTCTTGGTTGTTTGGGTTTTTTCCTTTGGTATCTTAAGGACTAAATTCCATCTTTAGTTACTCCAGTAAAAATCTGGAATAACTCCAACAACAATGTTAAGTTAGTTTACTTTTTTGGTTAAGTTATTCTGAGTCTATAGAAATATAAATGAGTGTAGCCTAGAGATTAATTGATCATTCCAGACAGGTTGTAACTTTTTATGCAGCATTGTGTCAAATTAGTTCTTGTTTTTTTCAATTTCTAATTCCTTATTAGTGCAGAAGAAGGAAGATGGCATTTGTGGTATCACCACATCATTCCAAATATATATCCTTGCATATTTTATAGCTTCCACTGACCCAACAGGGACCTTTCTACATTAATTTTCCTCTGAAGAATTGCATTTTTTTGTAATTCAGTTTAATGGACTGCATGTAAATAAAAAAAATAATGTTATCGGTTTTCTCTAAAGCAGCTGTCTTAGATGTGGACTAGAATGAGAATCTTCACTAAATTACTAAAATCTGAATGATTTGGCTCAGGTCCATCTCTGTCAAACAGGAGTCCAACATCCACACAAAAACACTAAAATATCCTGCAACACAAAAAATAAATATTGGAGAAGCTTCTAGGCAACCAGCATAGATCTTTATGCCCCAAATATTCAAATGTCCATGTTTTAACGTTTAGTAATTTTTTCAGATGCAGGGTCAAACTCTGAAGCCTGGGTTGGTCACTTAAAATTGCAGTTTAACCTTTCCTGCAGGTGTCCTGATGCAGCCTCTCTGGAGCAGACCTTGGGATTAGCTTGGACAGTCAAGTCTCAAATTTAGAGCTGAATTATAAATTCTTAGACCCTGAAAGCATTCAGACAAGTCTTTATAATATTTTTAATTAATAGTAACATACAGAGTGGCTAAGCTTGTCTAAGCAATCTGTTTACTCTGTGCTGATTTTCAAACTTAGTCTTAACTACATTTCTATAATATTGTATTCCAATTTAATTAATAGTTTAGAAGTCTGTGTTTATGGGAAAACATTTTCCTTTATGAGAATACACAATGATATCACTGTGTGTTTGGATTGAATAATTTATAGTCTCAGCTCCATCTTGTTTGTCTGAAGGTGATTTTACTATCATTGTGACCTATTTTTCTGTTTGTTTACAAAGATAGTTGGGGTTCAGGTGTTATCAGGCACAGACAACAGGCAAAAATTGTCCAAATTGTAAGTATGGTCTGTAGCAGCAAGTACTTGTTTATCAGGAAATCCCTGTCAGCAGAAAAAAATGAAAACTGGGTAAAATAAAAATCATGTCACTGTCATTCCAGACAGCAAGTTGCGTGTTACAAACACCTCATTGATCATTCACAATTGAAATTCAGGTTTAAGCTCTCAGTTCTTGAAAAGGTTGCAAATGTTCATGGAGTATTAAGAATGCAAAAGGAAAAGCAAAAGGGATACCATCTTTTGAAAAATCCTGTGCATCTTGGTTGAGACCACCAGAATTAGGCTTCATTTGGGACTGTGAAGTGACAACAAAATAGACATATCTCTGTCTTTATCGTGATTTTCCAAACACTTCTGCTACATTGTTGTTTATCTCTGTAATAACTAGCTGGGGAAAAGCAATGCCCATGTATTTCTCAAGTGTGCTGCATCCTCTGTTAATGTTATACAATAACATTCAGGTGTGGCTAAAAAAATAGTTATATAAAAAAGGTGCCTCGTTCTGTTTTGCTGTTCTCACAAAGGGATTAATTAGCTCCTGCCTGAGCTATGTTTGGTTGAAATGAAACCCAGGAAAACACCAGAAACAACTTTGAAACTGCAGGATCTCCCCTTTTCAGGATGGGATCAGCTGGAAACAAACATTGGGTTTCATGCATGGGAAACTCAAGGTCTGCAAACCAACCCTGCCACTTCAGTATTTTTCATAAGCTCTTAGCAGGAAATGTGGGGCAGTGGTACCTCAGCACTGGGACTTGTGGAGACAAAGTGCAGTGAGGTTGGCCTGTGGGGAAGAAAAAATCCTTCCCTCATTTGCAGTCCTTTCTCTGAGCCTGATGGGCTGCAGAGGCACTGCAAGAAGTATCTCACATCTGAAGCACCTTATCTCTAAATTAGATTATTGGTGAGCAGTGGAGACTCAGTTTGAGGGAAATTGCCAAAGGCACAAAACGAACCAGTGTTATGAACTACATATTGTGCTTCCCTTTAACTTTAAATATTGACACTAGCATTCTGGACATTATAAATAAAAAATCTTTCGTAGAAAAATCTTGATATTGTACATTTGGGATTGTTACATGAAGCTTATATATTAATCACTTCCCTCAATTTAGTAAAATCCCATGGGCAATAACAAGTTCTGAACAAAAGAAATATATATATATATACAGATCAGAATTTTTAAAGTACAGGTTCTTTTTACCAGCAAATATAACTTTTAACTGTTTTGATTTATTTTTTTTAATTGTATGAGGATTATGCTATATAGTGTATAGAGTACGTGCATCTGAGGATGCTGTTACCTCAAGGGCAATAAATGATTAAAATAGATTTTTCAATAAACAAGCAAGTGGAAGGAATTGTTATCTGTTCAGTTTACATTATGTCAGGAAGTTGAGTTGTTTGCAAAAAACACTGGACAGTATTTCACTTTTTTTAAAAGAAAGTTCCTTTTTATATTTTCAATTGGATGTCCTTGAAGCTGGAGCAGTAGAAATGGGAAGAAGTTCATTAGCACAAAGTGCATAATTATACACTTGGGGTCTAATAATATGAACATCTGCTTTATCTAAGTGCTCTTTGGCTAGAAATGTCTAGAGGAGGAAAGGCCTCAGTGTGCTGCCTGGTCACAGAATAACTGTGAGCAGCTATCAGCTGTGAAAAAGGCTTATTTAAACCTCAGGGGTGTCAGGAGAGGCATCTCCAGAGATATTGGCAATACTTTACAGGACATTGATAAGACTTTGTGTGGGACTTTTTTTATATATTCAGATCAGCAGTGGTCTATCAGAGAGAATTCCAAGATGAAATAGGAGACTGAGGGAGTTTTTCACTGCTTTAGTCTAGAGCTGAGCCATTCCTGTCCCTGACTTCTTTGCACTTAGTACAAAAACCAAGTAAAAAGTCCTGTCTCCTAAAAGTTAACTCTGTTAAAAGATGTGTTACAGCTACTTTGGAGAAGCTAAAGGGAGAAAGAAGCCTGGTATAGGTATTTAAATCGTACTATACATACAGCTTTAAGTCAGTTCTCTCAGTATGCATTAAGTGAAAAAAGAAGCATTTTTGCACATAAATTTTTAGATTTTTTTTTTTCTAGTCATATAGACTAGGTTGTGAAATGAATGAGGAATTTGAGGAAAGGGGAGAGACACTGCTATGTGTAAGGGATTTTGGAAAATGAGAGTTCATGGCAGCATTTCACACGTCCGAGGTTCTTGCGTTGCAAAGACAACCTTGCAAATGTCTGTCCACTCATACCCAGGCTGGATTTCTCTCTCTTTTCCTCACTCTTTTTTAAGACATATCTGTTAAACATCACTGGTTTTCTATTTTTTCCTTACCATCCCTTACATAGTAAAGGTGATTGAGGAGTTTCTGTTCATGGGCTGCTGTAATTTCCATATGGTTTTGCAAGGCTGTACAAAGGTGATGTGTTACTGCTGAGTCTTGGGACAGGAGGCATTTGGCTACATTCTTGTGACAAAGAATTCATAAAACAGAATTTATGCGGTGCTTTATGGAACCAGCTGATTAACTGCAGCCCTCAATAAAGGAAAGATGCCATGTGCAATTGAAGTACAGGTATAAAAGAGCTACAATAAAGAAGATGCAAGTGAAAACAATATATTAAGCTCCTGAGAAGCAGATTCATTGTCAGGTCTTTGCATTTCAACAGAAATTCAGGTCCTGCTGATGTGTGGTGGTGTTATTTCATGTTGCACGACAGCACTGTTAAGAGCAAGGGTTTGGAAACAAACTCCTCCTGACCTTGGGAAACTGAATTACATTAATGCAGTTTATGTTTTAAGCAAGCCTGGACTTGTGTGTCGCACTCTAAGAATTAGTGAAGGCCGCAAAGTTGCTCCTGCATTTAACTCACTATACAAAGAGATTATTTTCTTTTTTTATTGCAAACTCCTACCAGGTTCCAAATACATTTCTGTTTGCTTGGGCATAATTTTTATCAGCATATGTCACAAGAAGTGTTTCTATTTGTAAATACTTTAAGTTTGTAAATAATTCCCAATAATATTGCAATTATTATTGGCATACCAGTTTCTGTAATTGGAAATTTTGCAGATATATATGAGTTTGAGATTCTCTGTGGTAGAGTCACTGTGTTTATAAAAGTATTGTTAGGCTAACTTACTTTTACTAGTGCTAAATACAATGCTTCTCTAGCAGCTATGATAGTGAAAAATATTGTGGTTTATTTCTCCTGGTGCTTCAAATACCTGAATATGGATTAAATCTGTTACAGTTTGGACTGGTGGAATCCCTAAGAAAAATGTTGTTGTTGAATTTGGACTGAAATGCAGTTATTTTTCAAGTAGATAGTCAAGGAGGAAATTCAGAAGCTTCTTTCACTGGTATGGCAAGGCTCTGAAAGCAGCAAGAAAGGTTTTAATCACAAAATAATGGAATTAGGGTTAGCGGTGCAAACTGAATATTTTATCATGTCCTTGCCAAACATCTGTCCTAAAGGAGAGGTAACAAATTGGCTCAATCTTTCTTTAAAAGCAGCCATAAATGCAAATGTTACATAGTATTATATTATTGCTTAATATTCTTGATGACAGCAAGACAAATTTCAGTCTGCTCGGTGTCAGAGCATTATCCTTGGCAGCATTTTGACCAGTGTATTTTCTTGCCCTATTTCGGATGAAGAGAATCCCAGTCTCCAGGCTCTTCACAGGCTTTGAGTAATTGCCATTTGTTTTTGTCCTTCACCTCTCTGCTCTTCTGAAAACAGATTGTATTCCACAGCAGGGTTTCAGTGATGAGAGGTAAAGTAAACCCTCCTCTAGCAATTGGATGCTTTGACTTACTAAAGTCACTGCTGCTTGAAAGAGAAATTGGTTTCCCTTGAGAACATGTGAGCAATAAAAAAAAAAACAAACTGTAGATGAGTTTGTATAAGGGCACATAAAATCCAAATTCCTGGCTGTAGACATTTTTGTGAGAAGCAGAAAACTGATTCACTTATGACTAGGGTGGCCATTGTATTTGTCTAAGGCATTTTTGAAGTACAAAGGCTCTTTAAAACTGTTTATTTCCCTGAGGAGACAAATGCAGGATTCTGTAGTGCAAGTAAAGTATGCCAGCCTTTAACAAGATTATGAGAGCCTTTTCCATGGGTCTGCAGTGTGAAAAACATCCTTAGCTGTAGGTCACAATGAATAAGAGGAGAAGAAAATAGCCAGAAGAGATCCAGCCAGCTGGCTGGTTTTATGGGTAGGTTGTTAGATTGGCTGTAAAGGACTGGTTTCAGATTTAGACTGGTGCCTGCAAAGCAGCTGGGTGCACACATTCTTCAGGAAATACTCCTCTTAATGCTCTGGGGCAAAGCAGTTACAGTGTTCAATACTTTTAGGAAATTTATTTTAATAGAACAGAATGCCGTGGACTTCTGTGAATGACTTATCTTCCTCCTTCAGAATACCCAGACACAAAGCAAAACTCAACTTGCTTTATTTCACAGACTACTGTTTTGAGTCCGTATCCCAGGCTGTATATCAAGAATGAAGAGTGGCATTGATGCCACAGTGATAAGTGCTCTGTTAGTGTCTAAACAGAGAGATAAGGCTCGAGGACACTCATCAGCTAATTCAAGATAATAAATTAAATAGAAGTGAGATGTAATTTATGTTGTTAATAAGTCTCTTCTCCTGTTAGTAGCATGCAAATCTATGCAAAATTATTTGTTTTGCATAAAGAAATGGAATTGGAAAGATGCCACGTGGCCTAGCTACAGAAAGTCCTTAACAAATTGCATAATTTTAATATCACTAAACACAGTCTAGGTGTTTGGATATGTTCTTAATTCAGTTCCTCTTGCTGTTGTTAAATACTAACCAACATTCCTGTTGTGGGCACTTTAACACTTTGTGCCATCAAACCCCTTTATTTGAGTTGTTTATGCTCCTTGCTAATGTTAATGGATTGAACCTGACATTGCCTTGGGGATTCCCGTTAATGCACAGTGAACAGATGCAGGCCCAGCTCTGCGACTCACAGTGCACACACCAGGAAACCTCCAGCTTAACTGCTGCACTCTTCTTCCTTCCAAAACAAGAATTACTGTCCTCCACAGAAAAACTTTTCAGTTGGATTGCCAGAGGGCTCTTTTCCTGTATTTTGTGTAGACATTTACCTTGCTCCAGGGACTATTGTGTCATGCAAATGCTTTTAATTTCTTTTTGGATTTTGAAGACAAACTTCTCCCTCACTTTATTTAATGGCTGTCTTCTGCTGAGAAGTGTTAACAGAGTTTGCAGAAACCATCTGCCCTCTTGCCAAGCTGGAGTACTTGGGTTCTGTACGTGGCTGTGACACTTGCCAACTTTTCCACTCACAAAAAATTTTCTTCTCCTACCTTTCCCCATACATTTAAAATATAATTTAGGAATAGAAGACAGTGTCTTGTAAGGCTCTGTCTGCCCTATGGATAAATTCCATATTTGGTCTCTTTCACTCTCCATTTGATTCAGCACTGACTTTTGTATGTGGTTATCTTATCTTCTGGCCTTCTTCCCCAAAACCAGTACTGGGCAAATAATTGATTTTTTAGTTTACTGACTGGACTGAAGAGTCAGGATTTGAGGGGGTAATTCTTCATGGTAAAGTAAAAGACCTTTTAAAAAACTCTTTTAAAAATGAAATCTGACAGTTTTTGAAGCAGAGACATCACTTTGAAATGAATGAGCTAAATGTCAGTGTTTCAATGATTCAGCTTGTCAATCCCAATTTGTAAATTATTGTGATCATCTCAAACTACATTTTCTGCAGCACAGAAGCTGTATTCCAAATAATAATAATAATAATAATAATAATAATAATAATAATAATTCTTTTCTCCCAAGGAGTGCAGTAGCATTCCATGATATTCTTTATTTTCTTTTAGTGATGATTTTGCTTGTAACTCCACTTGCTATGTAAGCTTTTGGGTTCCTGGTGTACTTCAAAGACACTTTGTCATTGCATTGGTATTTAAGCTTCTTGTTCACATTTTTGATCTATCTCAGCTCTAAATAGTGAAAAAATCATGGGAAGTTGAAAGAACTTTCTGGAGAATAACAACAGCACATTCTCCTAAGAAGCACTGGGCATTGGCCACCATCACAGCACATTGGGCTAAATGAACCTGGTGGGACCATGCCATATTCTTTTATCCCTCAACATCCTGTCCCTCAGCTCATTTCCCTGGCTCTCAGGAGGTGCCCATTAATCCTTCCTGGTTCTGCTCAAGGGGAACGTGCTCACATGGTGTTCCAGTGCAGGTTCAAATGTCCTTGTCACTGGGCTGGAAAGAGCCAGCACAAGGACATGAGAGCAAACTTCCATTTCTGTCCTGCACTGGAGTAGTTTAGGGTAGTTCATAGTTGCTCTGTGCATTGTCAGTGTGACAGCTCATCCTTCCACATCAAGGAGACATAACCAGCTCCTGCATCACCACATCAGTGATTCAAATTGCTCCTTAAATAGCATTTCCTGGTCTCTGTTGAAGTGCATGGTAATCAGTTCCACAAAGCTGCACTGATGACTCTCACTTCTCTGTGCCAGAAATTACTCTTGACCATATTATGAAAGGAAATGAATGGCTTTTTTTTACTAAAGTGGTTTGAGTACTTAACATACATAACATACAGTAAGTGCTATTATCATTACAGAAAACTCTTTTTTTCTGTCTTTTCACAACTGTGTAACTTCAACTAGACTTTACATTTCTCAGTATTCGTGAATTGTAACATACACATAGGTGTGGCATAGGTTGTGGGGAATTCCTATTTTCAGTGGAGTTCTCCATACAGGAGAGTTGTCAGCTGGAAAATCAGACCGCCAAGATCTCTGCCTGCTGCAAATCCACAGAGCTCCATTAAAGTCAGGGCTGATTTGTATCAGAGGGACCCATCCTGGAGCTTTGATATCCTCCTCCTTTCAACAGAAATAAAGCCAGCTCTGAAAGAACAAGTGTTTAAAGCAGTTCAGTTGATAGCAATTTGTAGGGATCTACATCACTATCATATATGTTTAGGGTTCTATAAATGGTCTTCTTAGAAAATTAGAATTATGTGTAATTTGTTGGTATGTTCCCATAGCTACACTAAAGATGTTAACCACTGTTAACATGGAATGTAAGAGCAAACACACTGTTAACAAATGCAGGATTTGTGCATTAATTCAAAGGCTTATTACCATGTTTCTCTTCTTATCTCACACCTGAATGTCACCAGCCTGGGAATTATGCAAGATCATGTTTTCACTTTTTTTGAGAAAAGTGTCTTTGAAGCTTCCTGAATATGGTTTAAAATACCTTTGATATTTGAAATCGTTGTCAAATAATTGTTTAGTTTTCAAAGTACACTTGAAATTGGGAAAGGTTGCCAAGTCCATCTATTAGATAGGATTAATTCAACTCTTTTCTGTATGCAATATGATATGGCTTTCTTTGCATATTTTTCTACCATTTAGTCCATGGCAGAATTTTCTCACTCAGTACAGAGTGTTGTTTTGGCCATGTCAGGTTGCAGAGTAGAGGAGCCAACAGTTCCATCATATTTTCCAAAGCTGCAGAGCCTGAGAGGCAGCAAAATTGCAAAGGGTGAAGGAAAAACCTCACGTAGGCAGAGCAGTTGGTGTGTGCTCTCCTGAGGAATTTAATTCTGGTGCAGTCCCTGGCTCTGATTTCCTTTGCAATGGTGCCCATCTTCCTAAGCCAGATTTTTCACAAAGGGTCATTAGCTGCATCTTCTAATTTTCCAGTTTCCTGATTTGAAACCCTGAGGCCTGATTTGCAGAAGTGCTGAGCACTCACAGCTGAAGGGAATGGTCAGTGTAAACCTTCTTCATATAGCATGGAAAAGCAAGTCCTCAATACCTGGAACTAGAGATCCAAACATTGACAAGTAATGCCCTTCTTATACTGCTATTGCTTTGTTTTATAATTCAAATTGCTATGTAATAATCCCTATGAATGGTATAGCAGCAGCAAACAGCACTGGTGATTGATGAAACACTTCAGTTTCTCTTCAGAGTTTAATTAATCTTAGCAGTTCTTTATTGCTTTATAGGCTACAAAGCAATAGAGATTATTGCCACTTTAGTAGGGAATAGAGAGGAGCTTCTCTGCATGTTGGTTGTGGCTGCTCCCCTTTCTGAAAGTCTTCCCAGACACGAGAGCAGAAAGTTAACTTGCTTATGAGTTTCAAACACTTGAAAAACTCTGTTCCCCCTTTCTTAGGATGAATAAATAGGACGGGAGTTAGAGCTTCATAGCTTTGAAGCCAGACTCAGCAGTGCCTCATGAGGTGACCTCTCCCCTGCCCTCACAAAGACCCCTTCCAGCCAGGGCTGCACTTCTCTCTGTATAATAGGATTCTCTCTAAAATCTCATTAAAGAAGGGTTCTTTCCCTTTTCGGTTGTTGTTGTTGTTGTTGTTGTTATTGTTCATTTCCAAGCGTTCTCCTGTAAGAAAGGCACACTATATAAAGTTTTATATCTTTGTAGTATAGTGGCCATCATATTTTTTAGTATAGTGGCCATCATATTTTTTATTAATCATTTGACATCTCTATTGCCCTTCCCTTCCTTCTGTATATCCATGAGAGTATTGTGGGGATACATTATCATTCCATGTGACATTTTGTACCCTTTGCCCAGCCCTTCTTAGAATTTTTTTTTTCTACTGACACAGAACTCATTCTAGGAACTGACCTACTTTCTTAGCCTGTCTCCCCATCCTTTTTCTTGGGAGAATTCTTGTGCCTGGCTATGGGACAGTAACTCAGGGCAGCACCAGAGTCAAAAGGAGATGCTCTGGTTTTAGAGCAATCCATTCAGATGATGGGTCATATCCTCCCTGTTTGTCCATGCTCTCCTTGCCTGGATAGGTTGGCTTCTCCTATTTTCTTTCAGCACTTGCAGTCCTCTCATTTCTTGCGTGACCCTGGGTCCCTTTGCAGTAAATGCCACCATTTAAAACAATTACAAGAGAAGATGATTACCTGCCACTTCTTTTACTCAGTGCTAAGTTCACTCTTGGTTACTTTTAAGTTTCATACAAAACAAAACATCCTCAAACCATGGTAGCAGGAAGAAAATTGGCATTGGGTTATAATATACTATTTGGGTCTGTCAGACCTTTTAAGGGTAAAGGGTGACTAGAGCCCTCCACATCTTCATCAGGAGTATTTCACACAGCATAAATACATAAAGACACAGCATAAATACATGTGAACTACTGGCAGAATAAAAATTAGTGGCTATTATACACCCATCTTACTCTTTTCCCAAATTCTTTTTGTCACTGGCTTAAGAACAGTTATTGTCTGTCATTTCCCTCTCTTCCTACTTTTTTTCTGTGCTGCACAGTAAGAGCACAGAATATATATATAACCTGTAAGTCACTTGCAGTATGAAGTTAACCTTTTAAAGATTTAGTATTTTGATTATTTACCATTCCACCTGTTCCTCTCAGATTACCAAGACAGCCAAGGAACAGCAGTGACCAGGCAGTCAAACTGTAGAACCGTGAAAAGGTCACATTAGAAACTGTATAATGCACTTAGTGCATATTATTCTGCTGTCTCTTAAAGACTTTATGGGGGATTAAAAACCTCCCTCTTGTGACAGAGATCATAATGAGAACTGAAAATGTCACAACATAAATTGATTTTATGTTAATGATTGTAGCAAGAATGAGAAGTTATTCAAATACTACTTTTTACACTAAACCTTCTGCTGCAACGTTGCAGTGTTGTGCTGCTCCAGGTTTTAGCATTCACAGCATGTTCAGGCTTGGGCTAGGGACTGAGCACTCCCCATGCTACTACACTGAGCTACTACACTGAGTAGGAGCTGCACTCATCTCACCTTGTGCTTGGCACACCTGTAGTTACAGAGGGAACAAAGCCTGAATGTGCAACTTGAAGGAAGCCAAGCCAATAGATTCATCACTGTGAGCCTAATCTATCACCAGCACAACTGCTCCTAACTGGGCTTGGAGGTGAAAACCAGGCAAATGAAATTTCTCTAGATGTTGGGCTCCCTAGGCAACTTTTTGGTGTCCATACAGTCTTTCAGTTGGAGAAAACACAATTTTGAATTTAGCTTAGACCATGCTTTAGAGTAAAATGTAGATCTTTGCAGTTTGGGTTCAGGCCTGCATCATTTGCATACTTTTATTACTTACTTAGCTTATTCAGTACTCTGTTCACCTCTGGGAGAAGGAGGGACTGAATTCTGGCACCCTCCTTATGTGATTCTGGGGATGAGAATAAAATGTGCACAGTGATGTGGATGATCTGATACTGTCCCAGGAGAATTGGGGGAGTTTCAAGTGAACAAGTCAGGCAGATACTGCAGTGGTAGTGCTGTGTTTTCATCTGTCTCTAGAAGGGATTAATTTCAGCAGAATAAGCACAAAACCACTTTCACAAGTAGCCTTGTGATATCTGTGTGATACCTAGTGCTGTCAACAGTTTTGAAAAACAGGTTGGTAGAGTGTAGTTCAAAGCAATTGGTTGCTGTCCTAAAGCTGCTAGTGATCTGGATTTTACCATTTTTTGTTGTTCTTAGATGGATATTGAAACATCTTTTCCACAAAAGGCTCAGTAGTGTTTTGGATGTTGCATACACACCTAGGTGAGAAGGAAAAGATTAATATCACTGTAACCCAATTCTAACAAGACATCAAGATACTTTTCCCTAAAGCACTTTCTAACCACTTATGCTATTAACATTCTGTGAATTCCTTGAGAATATAATATTGGGTTTATCTACACATGGAATCATTCTTGAAGGAAGCAGATGTGTTGTTTCCTGTCCATAAATAACTTCATACATAAATAAGCCTTACTGACACCCTGCAAGTATTCTGAGAACATGTAGTAAAAAAACCCCACAGATTTGCAGAAGAGATTTTTAAAAGCCTAGTAATAAATAACATACTTAAGGAACTGGCATACATCTGCTACAAGAAAAATAAATGGCAACAGCTAAAAGTGAATAGCAGTTCCCTCTGAGATTTGCCACCTGTATGAAAAACAGTATGAAAAGGGACAAGGTAGGCAGTACATTTCAGAAGTACTTATTTAAGGGTGAAAGAAAGAAAAAATTACCAGTGTTACAACTTTGGAAGTGAAAAATGTAGTTTCTTGATATAATCAAATCACAGGCCTCATCTTTTGTTTTGTTTTTTTTTTTTTTCTCACTGTTAGCTACTGAAACTTCGGGAGTCTAAATTAAAGGGGAAATGGCAGATTTCAGTTGATTGTCTCAAGAACTACTGATGTTATCCTTAAAGATGTAACTGATTATTTTAGTTAGAAAATCATGAGAAAATGAGAAGATTTGAGGCAATGTGTGGCATGGCAATGAAACAGCAGCAGAAGGAAAGTCTGCATTCCTCATCCCTCTTATTGCATCCTCTTTCCTAGAGTGTGCTCCCATCTTCCAACACACCTCAGTCTTTCTTTTCACACTCAGTCACTCCTTGGCTGGCTTACAGGTGCTCTGTGTGTCACCATCCTGCTCTTACAGGTGCTCTGTGTCACCACCCTGCTCTTACAGGAGCTCTGTGTCACCACCCTGCTCTTACAGGAGCTCTGTGTCACCATCCTGCTCTTACAGGAGCTCTGTGTGTCACCACCCTGCTCTTACAGGAGCTCTGTGTCACCATCCTGCTCTTACAGGAGCTCTGTGTCACCACCCTGCTCTTACAGGAGCTCTGTGTCACCACCCTGCTCTTACAGGAGCTCTGTGTCACCATCCTGCTCTGTCCTCTTTTCCCAGCTCTTGTGTTGCTATCCCAGCTCCAGCGCTGGTCACCTGGCAAAAAATGTCACTCTTCTGCATGTGTTGTGTGCCACCAAAAAACTTCAGTTCATCACCAGGAAACTGCCTGAGCACATCCAGATTGGCTCTTTCCTGCCCCACATCAATTTGTTTGACCTAACTCTGTTCTCATGAGCACAAGGCTTTTTAAATGGATTCTTGACAGAAAATGTCTGACTGCTTCTCTTCAATGTATGAGCTGCTCCTGCTCTTCAGCCCTGATCTTTCATCCTATTTATATAATCTTTACTGTACATTATCTTCATCTTAACTACATAAATAACTTGAGGAAAAGATCATATAATACATATTATTCACTTTATTATAAATATTCACAGGTAAATCTGTAACAGATTACTTCCCAGTATGAGCTAATGTTCTTTTCAGAATGAAGGCATGCCCATTAACTAAAAATTTTTTACATGGCTTCAGCTTCAAACCTGGTGCAATTTTATCTGACTTTCGTCTGATTTTAATTCAAGAATTTGCTTGCATGTGCAAAGTAATTTCCATTAGTTTCTTCCCATTATCTCTACAGCCCTGTGAGTAATTGCTGCGGTCTCTGAGAGAGTATGTATTAATATTTTGTTAGACAAGATTGTAACAGGTGACTTTTTACTCTGATTTTCACAGACTGATAAATGTGATGAAGAATAACTTTTCCAAAAGGGCAGTCTCTTTAAACTTCAGGTCCATGTAACAAGCAAGCAGGACTCTCGATTTATAATATTCCACACAGAACATATTGTGACTAGACTCTTAAAGGTGATGAAATATTGCCATTAATACACAAGGAAAATAAACAGAATTTTTTTTCAACTGAGAGCAGAGATCTGCAGACATCATGACATTTGATGCCAGACTTATTTGCACATAATCATATTTGTTTCAACGAATGGCAAGTAAAAAAATTACAAATAGAACATTTTGATTTAAACCTGCGACCTTCGCTCCCAGAAAATCTCAATATTTTCTGCTAAGAAGTTTATTCTCTGGATGGAAAAAAAAGTGGATTAATGTGCCAGGAGTCAGCAATCTGTGCATGTAGCTCCTTTGGCTTGTAATTGTTATTAAACTGGTTCACTGCACCCTTCATAAAGTGTGGAGTCCCTTGGTAGGGGAGTAAATAGACCTCTGTTTATTCTGAGAAACTTGTGAACTACTGTAATTCATTTCAGATTTATAGATTCACCATCTTTAAATTGATGTTGTTTTTTACAAGGAAATGAACAGCCAATTTTTTTAACAAACCAATGCAATTTAATTCTTATAGAATTTATCTGCCTGTGGATCAACAGCATAACACAATTTTAATTACACTGACCACACTTCACTGAATTTCCTCATTCTGTAGCAAAGCCTTATCAGAGTAAAGGTCCGTGAGATGTGTTGAGCTCTGCTAAGTCACAAGGTTTGCATTCTCATCGTGCAAAAAAAATGAAAAAGAGCCAGTCATTTACACTTCTGTCTTGGGGGAAGCAATACTTACTGTTATATAGAGAATTAATGGAAATCACAAACTACTAAGCGCCTTTGTGGTTAAGAAATCAAGTGCAAAACCATCTAAAATATATGATTAGGAAAAAAGGAAGGAAGTGTTGAAGCAGGTCAGCAGCACTAGATTGAAATAATTATTGTCAGTTGTTCGTTATGTATTAATTCACAGCTAAGTGGATTTCACAACTTCCTTTGCAGCACAGATATAGCTCTCTGCTAGTAAGGCTTTGTGTCAGCCCACTCACACTTAACTGCAGTGTTCTCTGAATATATAGATATGAATTCATTGCAGCTGCCTTTGTTGTATCTAAGAGGAAAGAAACTACTGAAGGAGATCCATCCAATGGCAGAGAGCTGCAGGTGCTGTCCCTGTGTCCCTGGAAAATGCAGCAGAGCTGTTTCTTCACAGCAGCCAGAGCGGGGGGAAAAGGCCTCGACATCAGTACTTTAATGGCTCCAACACAATTTTCCCCACTTTTAAAATAAACCCATGGAGAGGAATTATCTGAATCAAGAACTATTTTCCTCTATTGCATATAAATATATTTTTTAATAAAAGCTGTGCAGCCTCTTTGCTGAACTGCCTTTCACAACTGTTGAACCTATAAATCAGCAAAAGCAGAGAAGTGGAAGTGGTGATTCCCATGTGGTTTGGGGCAAAATTGAGAAATGGGCTGAAAAGAGGCCCAAGGGGAAGACTTGGCCTGACACCAGTCCTGCAGACAGCAGGAAAGTCCCCGTAGCTGCTCCTTGGAGATTTAGTTCTGTGGGAAGGCAGTTTGGCATGGCTTGGGCACATGTGACTTTAGAGAGTTCTGTAGGATCAAAGCCTTTGAGAACATAGGAAACAAAGCTGAAGCAAAGCAGACTTCATTAGTTCCGTTATTTAGAGCACTATTTATTTTATTTTTTATATATAATCATTAACTGATGGTAGTGCTTTGTCTTTCCATTTAAGAGTAGAAATAGCTGAACAATTTAAGAAAAAAAGTAAAGGAGTTCTTAGGAAGATTTTGTCTGTGATTTTGATTTGAAATGCATCTGTAAGGGACTAGAGAGAAGACCATTTGAAAAAGAGATCTCAGTCGAGGTGCTGTCACCCACCATTCGTGCTCCTTGGCATCTCTTGTAACATCTCTGAAGTTTGACAGCAGAAATGGTGCAGTACAGTCCTACAGTACTTTTCAAAGTACAGATGGGCCAAGCACAGATGGCTGAATTGCATCTTATGCAGCCTCTCGCTTAAACAAATATAGAATAATTTCCCTGACACTGCTGGGGTGTTTTTCAGATTTACATTGAACTAAATCATGCCATGAATTTTTTATTTTCTCTTCATCATCATCCATCCCAATTAGCGGGTTTTCTTTCTGACACAATGCCAAATTGTTATATTCATCTTCATATCCTTTGCAAGATACATTTTATGCATCTGGAGGGGGTTATACAGTTCTCTATTTTATAAAGACACCTTCCTTTTAACAATTTCCTTGCTTCACTAATAAAGTAGTCAGATATTTGCTATGCCCATTTCATGTAAAAAGAATAAAAATATGCTTTCTAAGCAAAAAGTTTACAACCTACATAAAGCAAAGGGAAGAAACAACACCAGCACTGCTAATTAAAAATGTGCCAGCACAGGTCAGCACTATGTGCAGTCTTACAGTCAGTGCCTCAGACAAGAATTGTTGTGTATTTTTCTGGGTTTTTTGTAGGCATCATGTTAAAGTTGAGTTTCAGAAGTCTCTGAACATGATTTTGCAGGTGTTTACAGAGAGTTTCTGACAGGTGTGACAAGAAAAGCTGAAGATACTTGTTTCAAAATTTAGCGACTGGGTAATAAAGGCTGTCATTGTTAACAGAGACAAGTCAGTCATGCCTCAGTCGAGGTGTCATCAGAAGTGAAATAGAAACTGTAAAGGGCCTCAAAACTGAGACTTACAGCTCATGTGCTGTGTGTGGGGACTGGGAGAGCAGTGGGAAAATGCAGGGAGCAGAGATGGCATGGTCAGCATGAGGAGCTGGGCTGTGTTATCTTTGCAAAATTGTCTTTGCAGGAGCATTTGGAAAGGATGTGAAGATGGTGGGACCAGAGGAAAGGGCGTGAGAATAGGCAGGAGGAGAACTGGTAAAATCTACTCACCTTTGAGAATGGACTGGAAATGATGTTTTAAAGTATAATTTACTGACTTTGCACAATACTTAGGCAGAGATAAGCTTGAGAAAGTCCCGGGAAAGGCTACAGCCCCACTGAAAGCGTAGAGAAAAAGGGTGGGGGAAAATCTGCAGTGAGGGGGTCTCAGTTCTGCCTGTGGTGGGGAACATAAGCTGACCAGTTGGCATTTTTGAGGTGTATGAAATTTAGACCGAAATTTCAATTTGATGGGAAGAAGTCAATCCATCTTTCACATGTGTGTCTTCGAAACTGAACTGAGTTTGTGTTTGAGGCAGACAAAAGGGGACAGAAGACATCTCCCAGATTGCTGCAGAGAGCAGGAATGGAACCTGCAAGAAGACGGCCAGAAAAATGTGGGAGGCAGAAACCTGGGAGGACAAGATTCTTGAGAAAACTGCACTGAAGGTAGCTGAGAGTTGGAGAAATAGAGGAGGAGGGTTTGGGATCAGTGTTGGGTGGACACGCTCCATTTGGAATGGTCTGTCTTTACTGGTATGCAGAAAGTGGATGCTGAGCTGGGAAGGAAATTCTGGTGGTGCTTTGGAACAGGACCCAAGGCATCAGAGAGGGAGTTGAGAGAGTTCCCAGACAATGGGGAGGTCACTGGGGTTCATGGTAGAACCGTAGTAAGTAAAGAAGAATGATTGCAAAATTCTTGGAAGTGAGAAGTCACAGCTATTCCTGCACTAGAGAACTTTTATTAAACAGTTTTGCAAATGTATTCTGATGGCAGGGACAACACCATAGCTGTAGCATTTGCCCAGACAACACCAATATAACAAAAGGTACTTTTTTTTTTAATTTAGCAAAATATACCAAGCTGTTTGGAAGTAAACTGATGGTGAGAACAAGAGGAGAAAAAAGTGGGTGTCATTTTCATTTTCTAAACAAGCAGAATAATCATCTTTAGAATTCAACACAGCAGCTATTGAATTTTTCATTCTGAGATACCATAAAAGATACAGATATACAACAAACACAACTCCTACAAAAGCAACTAGGTGAAAAAGGCTCAGTGAGATGGGGATAACTGAATTTCCTCTGACAGAAAAGTGATTGGCAGATCAATCGCCAAAAAATCCAGCTCTTGAGAAATCTGTGAATATTCAGCTACAACTCTATTGCAGATCACAGTTCATTTCTGTGAGTCCTTCCACCCCTTATAGGAGCTAAAGAATGGATTCATTAATCTTTGTTGACCTATTGACCTCTACATTTATGTCCTAGAATACAGATTTACTTTTGAAAATCCCGAGTTACTGTGCATGCATACATATTCCATCATGCTGTATATACAGTGTAACATATGGAGAATTGATATGAATCCTTTTCCTTTGAAAGTGCGTAGAGAGGGTACTGAAAGGGGAAAACAATCAGCTCTTGTTCCAAAGAAGCCAATTTGTAGGCTGTGAGACACTGTCAGATGTAAGCTTTCCCTCCATGACCCTGCCAAACCTCCTCTGCTCTCCACTCTCCTTGTGCCCTGATGTCAGGTCATATTCCACATTTCTCACCTAAAGGAAATCCAAAAAAAAAGGTCTTTTATTGGGCTTTTGCTGAATGGCTCAGAGGTTGGTACAGGCTACCCTGGCACTGAACTTCCTCCCCACTAAGCACTTAATTGCCACAAGTTGTGTTCCCTGCACTTACAGCTGTGTCCTGCTCACCTCCACCCCTGTGGTATCTCCAAGAAATCCTTTAGACTGATGATTTGTGCTGCTACCTTGTGACTGCTGGCTGTAAATACACCAGTGCCTGAGTTCCTGTCTCCTGGGCTCCCCACTCGCCATTCCTCTGACACAGGAGAATATATAGACTTGTTTTCATGAAATGTGGGTGCTTGAGATTTTTTTTAATTACAGCTGAATTCTGTTACACAGTAAAAAGGCCTTGTAGGCCGAGTTAACATTTTCACTTTATAACTTTGACAGTGCAATATAGTACAATTGAATTAATCCGTTTTTCCTGAGTTTCTGTTACAGAGATTTTGAGGATCTCAGTTAAATCATCCTATTTGCAGACTGATTACTAGGGAGGGAATGTATCATTCTGGTTTTAAATTATCTTTCTGGGAACAGATTTTAATCTTTCCTTCTTTTTTTTTCTGTGGAGTCCTGTGGATGTATCCAACTCTGTGTTTTCAAAACATTTTCTATTTTTGTCTGTTTAATGAAGCATGCCAAACATTCCTCACTTTTTGCACTTTAGAAATCTGTAGGAGTAATTTCTTTTCCTGCTATTTTTCAGAAAGAAGGATTAAGGATTTGCTTTACTTTTTTTACTTTTTCCAAAAGCATAGAGTCTTTCATGCATGAGTTGTTTCCTATGCTTGTCTAGCATTGAGCATGATGGGTTACTTAGAGAAACCAACTTTCTCAGCTATGCAGTGCTGGGATTTGGAAGTCTGGCAAAGGGTCAGATCTCTGAGGGACCAATCTGGTGGCACATGCTGTGCTCAGAGCTGCTTGCTTTCTAATGCAGCACAGAGATGTTTCATTGCTGCTTTCTAGGAGTTCTATGGTCTTTTTGCTGAGTTCCCCATGAGGATTCTGGCCATGAGATCTGGAGCACACAGGGCATTTTTCTGCCAGCTCAGCCCCAGCTCCTCGGTCCTCAGGAACAAGCAAGATGCCAAAGCCATTTCTGTGCCTGGGGCCAGATGCTCTCTGCCCAGGGTATGTGCAGGTACTTTGAATCAGGAGCATGAGCACCTGTCATTAGGGCTTGGACTCTTTTACAAGAGCTATTGAACTAAAATTTGGATGATTTAACGCCTGACTTGGGGACAGCAAAGTAGTTATCCTGCTGAAGGTCACATTCGATCACTCGAGTCATGATGAATATGGGAGCATAAGACAGCTCAGGGGAAATCTTCTTTATTTTTATGAGACAGTCCAGGATCCCACCACACTTGTGGAATATATAGGAAAAGGGGTGGTGCAGGGAATTGGTTCTTTTCCCCATGTCTTCTTTAGTGGAAAATAAAAAGGATCTATATACCGTATTAAAAAATCCAAGGTGTATTCAACCTGGAGAACTGCAAACTCTGCTTTCTTTGGCACTGTGTGAAAAAGGGACAAGAAGGAAAGAGAAAAGGAAGTCTTTAATCCCTGTGTGTGACACTGCTTAGACAAGTACTTTCCAGATTAGGTATCAAACCATCAGCTACCACACTCAGTTGTGGTCTGCCCCTTTGTGTGCAGTTTTGATGGAACTTCCACATTTTCTCTGAAGAACTGGTTAGGTAACAGGACACTTGCTTCCTTATCTCTCTTTCCACAAACTATTGCTATTCAATGAAACCAACAAGATCAAAGGTCAGGATTTATGCAATAACATTAGGTGGGAGTGCAAAGGGTGAGCTGGAAGCCAGCCATGAGCCATGGCCAGCTCTCTTCTTTCTTCTTTCTTCTTGCAATCCATCACTTGTCCATCAAGGAGCATGAACGTCCTCTGTGTGTACTATCTCCATACACACTGTTGGGAATGTGTAATGTTCCTCTTAGTAACAACATTCCATTATTTTCTATCTCACAGTTGTCAATAAATCATCTGTTAAATGAATCAGGCCTTGTGAACTTGTACTGGCAAGATTGATTTTTGCATGATGTTTCTTTAGGAAATGAATTAAATCTTAGAAAGAAAAATGTGTGCACAGTGGCAGAGCCTGCTTTCACAGAGAGAGTATTTATGATGAATAGAAGGAAAACAGAGTACACATGCTTCAAAAAGCACATTCTTGTAATGATGCTCAGTACTAATATGATCTGAAGTAAAGATGGTAAGATCAGAAGCTTTCAATGCAGAAAGATTACCATTTCCTTTGAAAGCATTATTTACTGCAAAATCCTGAGATACTTTTAGGTATACATTGAGTTCTTGCATTGTAATTTACCTAAATCCTTTTTTTTTTGGCTTTCCTCTGTATCCATCAAAATAATTGGGCTTTCAATAGTGCTTTTTACAGACAGGGTATGAATCCAAGCATGATTTTCTCTCTTTACTGCCTGCCTTTACAACAGCTGAAGGAGAAGATCCTCTTGCATGGAGGCAGCTCTGTGAGTCTGTGAGCAGCAGTGAATGTGTGTCCCCTCCACCTGTTGGTACACAGGTACTTAAATCCAGTCTTCTGTTGCTGTCAGGGAAGGCTTCAGGAAGAAAAAAAAAATTCACAATCACTTCTCCAAGATTTCTTAACATTAGAAGTGCATTTCTATGATCAGTCATAGCAAGTGTAGTAGGGAATTATTTTTGATCCTTAGCACTGAGACACACATAGAACAGCCTGTGGTTATTAACTCACAATGAAATGATGAGACTCTGTTGCTTTTATGGGATGACTGCTTTTCCTGACAGTGACAGGGGTAGTAAATGGTGCACTAAAGTTCTGTCACCTGCAGATACTTCAATGTCCAGAAGTTGTGGCAAAATGGGGAAAGTACATTCCAGCTCTATAGCAAATTCAAAAAACCCAAAAAATTGAAAGGTATGGAATGTGAAATTATATCCCTGCATCCCTAAGGAGCACCAAAGGAACAGTGAAATCTAAAAGGCATAAGGGAACTTTTGGAGGAAGTCTAAATAATACATTCTAAAATTCTTTCAATGTGTTATACCCAGAACTTTCAGCTACCCATGTAAATTCAGAACCTTGGAAAATCAGATGCAGGCCCACAGTCTAATTTGACTAATATGATCTACACGTAGTCAAATTTGGGATTTGAACTGGACATTCTGATAAATAAAAAATCTAGGCAAAATACTGTTTTCACTAAAGAATGAATTCCTGTAGACAGCTCTGTGCAGCATTAGAGAAACCAGCACAGCCTTGGAGCTCCCAGCTTCAGAGCTGCCCCTGGAAAGCTGCTGATGTTTGCATGGTGTACAGCCCTATCCTGCATTCCAAATCCTCAGTCCTCCAGGATGCCTGGCTGGACCTTTTACAAAATTTTCTAATTGCAAACACTTTGAGAACACTGATCCACAGCCACTCTGATTAAATAATTATTCTGAAGAGCACTTCTGTGGCCTGGCAGGGGATGGGGCTGGAAGAACCAACCCAGATCTCTATTCAGAGCCCTGCTGCTGCCCCCTACCAGAACATTTCTCTTCCCCATTCTTTCAGCAGGTACAATCCAGGAATTTAATTTTCTTCAGAATGACCAAATTTTAAATTAGATTCAGATTATTTTGACTTTGGCATAAGCCATCAGCCTCTAGGCCTGGGAAGGGGGAGTCTCCTTTCCAGGCAGCCTTTTCTCCTATTCTTTGCTATTTTTTGCTCACGGACTTGCCTGTGCTTTGGTGCTATGGGGAGATGATAATAATTGCATCTACAAAAGCTTACAACTGTCCTACAACACACCCTGTCAGCCTGGCCACTTTCAAAGCTTTCTCAGCCACAGTTCCAAATCTGTCATTTTTTTTTTTTACAAAACAAATTCCTTTCACACAAGCCATTTTTATCTTTTTTGGAATTGCACAACTTACGGTTTTCATCATGCCGCAGGATAGTTTTGATCTCACTTGCTGCTTTTCTGTTATTTTGAATGTTAAATATTTTAATAGTGCAAATATTTTTAAAAATCAGGACATTTCAATAAACCATACCCTTGAATACACAAAACTCAATTCTGCCTCTAAAAGACTTTAAAAATACACAAATGAGCATCAAGAGCTGAGACAAGAATTGATATTTCTTTAAATGATTCTTCAAAACACGCATTAGTAGGAGATCTTTGCAGCTACATTCCATACTTTTTTGAAGTTATTGATTCCCACAGCTTCTAAGTGCCAAGTGCTTATTAGTAAGCCCATCTCATATTTTTCTTTACTCTGTTAAATGAAGTTTTGTAATACATGTTACAGTAGGTAAATAACAGACAGTGAGCATTTTGAGCCTTTTTTATCTACAGCCTTCTCAGCTCACCTTAGCTATCCTCTCTTTAACCCTGGAGAAGTCTGTTTTGTGCTTTAGCAGCACTCCAGCTCTTCGGTCCAGAAACAGAGGCCAGAACAGTGTCAGTGACCACCTCAGCCAGAAGCACCAAAGTTTGTTAAAAATTGAGCCACTCCACCACTTTTCCAGGGTAGATTCAGGCAAGTTCCCAAGCACAGGTTCTGTAAGGGAGGAGGTGCTCATTCATCCCACCCCCAGCTGGGGTCCTGTCCTTAGGGAGTTTCCACAGTCCCTCTGCTCACACCACAGACAGAGCTGTCTGCCCAGAAGCCAAATCCCTGCTTGTGATGCACTCCTTGTGCACCCAATGAGAAGTGCATTCTAATTTCTTTGTTAATGGGATGCACTTGAGTGTTGATGAAGCATCCCAGACAAGTGTTTGCTCACATCCCGCTTGCTCTTCGCTCCTGTTAATGGCGCTGCTCTGGTGTACAAATGGCTCCAATAAAATCCTAGCCAGATCATAAATCCCTGCAAATTTGGTTCCCAGTATTCAGGACTGTTGTATTTCCTTATTTCTGCTCTGCTGGGTTGCTCTGTGCTGCCCTGAACGCTGGGTCACAGTGCTGCATCTCCTCGTGGTATTTGTGCATTTCTGCGTTTGCAAGGTGCAGCAGTGCAGAGATGGTTCTGATTTCCTGTCAGGGGATCTTTGCAATCCACAGGGGAGCTATATTGTCTCATTTGCACTTTCTTATTGAATTTCAATCAGGTTTCCCAACAATTTGCTGGAGGAATTCCTGTGGGACAGCTTCAAATGCTCCTAGCCACATGCTGCCCGACAACTCCTCATTTTCTCTTCTAGGGTTGTCTGTGTTTTCTCATTTAAGAATAATTCACCACATGACAACATTCTACATTAATGAAGCCCTGGTGGTATCAGATGTGATGACATTCTGTAGGGAACAGAGAAAATAAGCACAGGGGTAGACTCAGTATATAGTAAAAATCAGCTGATGTGCAAAAAAGTTAATGAGGGAGAAAACCAGCTTCTGCTGGCATATGCTGACTCACGAGTATCTCTCTCTCCATCCTGCTCAAGCACAGGCAAATTGGATTTATCTGTCGCTTTTCAAGGGTCCCTCAGGAAGAGAATAAGGATAGTGGGCTCCAGTAAAAATTAAGTGAATCTACTCAATTGTTTCCCCCTTTTTTCTGTTTGATAGAGCACCAGTTCCTGGAAGAAGGAGTCTTTCCAATCAATTCTTGGGTCCCTCTGCAGGTTTTAGGCAGTATCCGATATCCTGGCAGGGATTCTGGAAAGAATGTGGGGTGGGGATTTTCTCCTGTGAGAAAGCAGCTCAGTCCTAGTGTCACTCTGGAAATGCCCTGTGCTAGATCCACTCAGGCTGCACAGTAAAAGTCCTGCTTTTGTCTTTCTGAACAATATTGTGCAGTTCATTTCTTCATGTAGAGCAATGATCATTACTGTGAGGGTGGAGAGCCCAAACATTACCTCCAAAGCAAGTATATCCAGCACACATTAGATTTGGATCTTGCTGTCCATAAAAATAATAGCTTTTCACATTAAAGCAAACAAAAAAACCCCAATGACCAACTGGGAGCCCCTTAGTTTTGAACAAACTTAAAGAGATGGAGTGGTGTCAGAAGAACAGAATTGTGTAAAAGTAGTTTTATCCTATGAACCACCTTCATGTGTTTTAAAAGAATCGTATCAAATAATAATGAATATCTCTTTTTACTATGACACTTTACAAAAATTATTGACTGCCATTGGGTTGTGAGCTGTGTGTTTACTTTAAACACTGATTTAAACTCAGAGCAGTGGTCAGTTTTTCTGAGAACTCAGCCCTCTTGCAAAGGTTGGCCAGTGCTGGACAGGCCGTGGCTAAAGCCAGCTGGAGTCTCAGATTCTCTGAGATCTGCTGGGGACATCTGTTCACAANATGTAGGGAGGGAGGCAAGAAGGAAGGCAAGAAGGGAGATGATGACTTTATAAAGCCCTTTTTTATCCAGAGTCCTGCGTGAACTGTTGGAAAAGTCAGTCAGACTTCTTTATTTGCTCTGCTTTAGTTTTCAATTGATGTAACTCTATTCCACCTTTCAGGTGTTATGACAGAATTGAATGAGGGCATAGAGTGAGCTGGCAAATGAATTTTTGGAGGTTAAGAACCATGCAGGAGATAACATTTTAAATAAATAAATTGCTCCCACAAGCTTCCTGCTTGGCCCTGAAAGTACCCCCACCATCATTATAGTTTGGATGTATTTAAAATAAAACTCCAGGCTTCTTAATCACCTGGCAAAGATGAACTTTCCAGGGTTTCCACAATTAATGTGAGCACAAAAGGAAGTAGCAGTAAGTAGTAGGAAAGCAGATGTACACTTTGCCTCCAGCACCAGCGAGGCAGCTTTGTAGCTCTCAATCTTCTTTCACACAGTTCTAGCTGAGCTTTGTGTTTTAAATGTGCAGTTTTAAAGAAGCTTCAGATCAAAGCCTATTTCATCTTCCCAATAACTCAGCTGCTCCTGTAATCATCTCAAAGTCTGAACTGCAGGATCTTGGTGTCTGCTGCTGTATATATAAGACAAGGCAAAACAAGTGACAGAAGGATCAGAGGTGGTTTTCAGCATAGGTGTCAACCCTGTGGAAGAATAGCCAGTGAGTGCCAAAAAAGACAAATATATCCACGTAGAGCTTTGTCAGGAAGTGTTGGTGACTACAGGAGCAATTTTACATGTGAGCTGTTCATTGACTGGACCAGCAAGGCATGTTTGGAATGCACTGCCTTTCCTTGTAGTAACAGCAAACAATCCATTCCTTTCTACTTCGTAAAATTATTGGCATAATACTTCATTTTTTATTGTTATAAGAAGTTGCCTGAGGCCTCAATGAAAAGAGCAAATTAGAGCATTACTCCTTCCAACCACGAACAGTGAAATATCTGTGAAGGCATTATCACCAGAGTTGCATCACCAAAATATCACATATAAAACACTTGGGAGTCATCTACAAGTCACACAGATGTGTGTATGTTTATTTGCATCTGTGTGGAGTTGGATTGGAAGTGGAAAGTTAGCACAGCCCTGAATTTATCTTGATGCTTACTTTCAAAGCAGCTCCTGCAGCAGCAGTGTTTAGAGCACTATTCTGCATTTCTGGGAGCAGACCCACCCCCTCAGCCCAAAAGATGCTACAATTTTTTTTTAACTGCCTGTTTTAATAATCCACACATGTGTGGACACAATTATAGCAGGGTGAAATAAGATGGTGACTTACCTACAAGAAAACGTAATGATGTTTGTCAGAGAAAGCATGGTTAAAATTGCTGCATTTTCTTTTTACAAAGCAGGCAAAATACAAAGACTAATATAGAAATTAGTACTTGGAACAAAAGATCTCCTATCAACCTCCATGCTAAGGTACATTTATGTCAAACCTTTTAAGAAGTGTTGCCACATTGTTTTAAATATGTTTTATCATATAATTTTGTTGAGTTAGTCTTCAAAAATACAAAAATGAGAGTTTTTTTCCCTTCTGAATTGCTGAAATAATGCCTGTCCTACTTCTAACTGGAGTAATATATCACTATTGGGCAACGTCATTTAGGTTTGTGCTATATCACATTTTAATCAAAACCAAATGGACTTGTCCTCCAGGCTCACAGGACAAATGACTGCACTGTTTGTTGCCACTCACATGTGCTACCAGCAGAGCTGGTTTCTGCTTGTGAGCCAGGCAGCAGGCAGGGCTGCATTCCAATAAAGCATCCACCACCTCTTGTTGCTCAGGGAATAAAAAGCATCTCAATCCATGGGCTCTCTTGCAAAGGTTTCTGTTTCTTATTTACCTTTTGTGGCTGCTCACCTCGACCACAACCCATTGATTCTGCTCCATGCAGCATATTTGCATCCTTAAGCAGGTTATTAAAAAGTAGTGGCATGTTCCTAAGCTACAGATTTAATTTGCATGGGAAGAACACTAACCTCAGTAACTAAATATACTTTTTTTAAAGCTCCAACTTTTTCTTTTGTTTTTGTTATTTCTCTGCATTTGCAGTTTCTTTCCCTCTACAGTAGAGAAACAGTTGAAGCTGTTCCACCTCTCAGGAGTGCATCCCTTTGGCATTCAGGGCTCCTCAGTCTCTACCTAAGGGACTAGTTAGTATTATATAACAATAATATGAGCCCAAAGAACCAGTCTCTCCACAAGCAATTGGTAGGAATGTAGTACTGTTTGTAAGAATTATTATTAGAGTAAGAACAGTAGGAGGGAGAAGGCAGCAGACAGATGCCAGAGAGATGCAGGAAAGTCAAATGGCACAAAACTTTTTGTACACATTCTGTGAATCTGGTTGAATACTTTGCTTGTTGGGAAGTAGTGTAACATATCACTGTAACTTGTTCCTGGAGAGTATGGACTTCTTGTTTGCCACACAGTGCCAGAATATTCCAGCAGCAAGTGAGACACTAACACAGTCCTGCAGGAATGTGCTTCCTAAGTATTAAGTTTTGTTTAGAATTTACTGCAGTAGGAGTTGTGAGGCTCGGGGTTTTTTATTTTGTTAGTGGATGGAGATTTTACAATATTGCTTTGCTAGGCTGGAGTAAAAATAGGATGTGATTCAGTATTGATTTAATCTTACACATCTACAGGTAAGTTCAGTTTTAATGTTGATTTCTATCACTAGAAAGTCCCTATCTGAAAGAGTGAAATTAAATATTATACTGCTAATTTTCACCACCAATGTATATAGATTAGTATCTGTAGAGCTGCAAAAGTCCATAACAAAAGCAGGCCCATAAAAGCCTGAGCCTTTACAGCATGCTAATAGCTTTCCATTAGGTCAGATTAATGCTTTCTGCTTGGTGAAAATAGGTATTTAGCAACAGTGCTTTCAGTTTGTGAGGAATAAATAAGTGCTGGACCAAGTGCTTCACCCTTGGGAACAAATCTGCACTTTAGGTGCTTGTTAATAAATCACTTCTGCAGGACAATTTGTCACATCAGCAGATGCAGATGTGAGGATGTTGTTGGGTCCAGCAGCTCTCATATCCTCCCCCTGCGTTCTCATTGCTGAGACTCAGAGGAGGGACAGATTCTGTCCCTGCTCCAGGTCCCACTGCCACCTCAGGGGCAGGGACTGTGCTCTGGGGTCAGGCTGAGCTGGCTGTCACCCAGCCTGCCTCTCCATCCCTGGCTGAGCAGCAGCCATCCCACCCTGCTGCTCTCAGGGAACCCATGGGCTGTGAGCAGATCATCAAAGCCACCAGCAGGGAAGGGTGCAGGAATTAATGGTACAGGAGCATCTGATACCAGATGGCTGCTAAAGCAGAACCTTGTTGACATCAATAAAATAGCAAGGGTAAAGAACTGTGCGTTGTTTTCTCTTTAAAAGGTGTAGGAAATTAATTGAAGCAGGGTCTCTTATCTCAGAGAAGATACACACCAGTGAAAATGCCTATTTACATATGTTTGCACTGGGGTCTGTTTCACCAGAGCTTTAAATGGGTGTTGACAGTTGGCTGGACAGATTCCAGTTGTGAGAGAGGGGCTGTGGAGAGGTTCCTCCCCTGGTGATTCTCTTCAGCCTGGATGTTTAAATCAGTGCTTCTAGTCATGTCAATATCCATATTGTTTGCAACCCTGGTGTTCTCTCCTTATAAATCTTCAAATAGCAAGAGACCCATTATCACATCCATTCCTCCTACAGCCCTGTTCTTCTCATCTGAGAAATGTGACTTGAAACTTCTATTAATAGTGAAG
The DNA here is from genome assembly GCA_013399835.1 of Leptocoma aspasia. NCBI lineage: Eukaryota > Metazoa > Chordata > Aves > Passeriformes > Nectariniidae > Leptocoma > Leptocoma aspasia. Next base: position 130,225 of record VXAX01003042.1, on the reverse strand, counting down.
AGGGACGTTTGCACTGCATTTTTCATGAAGAGGGCTCTTAAAAATGCTTTCTAACTTCTACTAATGTAAATTTATATATAAGGATCTCAGATGAGGGGCTCCTCAGAGCTGTGCTTTCTAATTGCTTGATGTATAACTAATGGGCCCCACCACCAGAAATAAAACATTGAGTGCTCAGGTTCCTGGATGCCAGAGCACTGACTTTGTATGAAACTCCTGCCCTCTGAATGTCAATCCACTTTGAAGTGTCCTAAATGTGACCCAAACAAAACAAATTCAGAATGATTATATGCCTCCGATAATGTTCAAATGAAATAAATAAAAATGAAATGCAGTTCCACTGGGTAGAAAGGCAGGATATTTTTAACCAGGCATGGTAGCATTAAAATAAAATTTAATACAAGAAATGTAAAATAAAAGGATACTTCCTCTATTTTAATGTGCAGGGGAAAGTAAGACTGAGGACATTAAATACTTGAATAGAAATTTAACTGAAGTTTGCATTAAATTTTTGAAGTCTTGTGCAGAAATCTTTCATTCACTATATATTAATAGCAAAGTTGGCTCCTGTTTGACTCATGAAACAGTATTTATTCTAGTGCAGAAAGACTGCAGTCCTAAGAGAGAACCTCAACATCATACTCACTGTGGAATCATCCTTAAGCAGCATACTTAAGGAATATCTCAGTTATTCAGAGAAAAACTATACAGAATGCAGAAAACTCCAGTTCTGGGCTTACTGTCAATCATACCTCAGATCAAATTCCAAAGGAAATCTACAGGGTTTGTGGTCAGCAAAAACAACAGCAATAAATTCACCCAGGGTTCTCTCTCAAGCACTGCCCTCAAAAAAGCTGTTTCTCAACATGGCTGAAGTTACAGACATGGAAGAACTGTAACAGCTTCATTACAAATGGCATTTTACAGACCCTGACATGTTTGATTGGCTCAATTATAGAGACGAGTTGTTTCAAGTCTGATTTACCATTAATTACTTCTGTTTACCATTAATTAATTACTTCTGTCCCACCTATGCCGTGCATTCAATCCTGGTTTGTATTGCAATTTAAAAGCATGGATTCCAATTACCCCAGTCAATGCAGTTTACACCAAATGACCACTTTGTGAGATTTATTTTAGAGGCTTTATTTGGCCCTGGGGAGTGCATCCTGCAGGGTGCTGAGGCTGGGAGAGGAGGTGAGTGTGCTCCATGTTCCTGCCCTCCATCCAGGGTGAGTTTGGGAACAAATCCAGTGCCCCTCAAAGCATTTGGCTTACTTTGGGTTGCTGTGGTGTCTGGGGTTGGCTTTGTGTTTGGAATGGCACAAACCTGAATCAGGGAGATGGCTCTAGAGGGTATTTTCTTTGTTGTTATTTCTTTTTGCTGGGTCTTGAGTGTCTGTGAAGCTCAGTGTGCCTGTGCAGAAGGCACAGTGAGGGCTCAGGAAGGCTCAGGAATGGATGGTTGTAGTCCAGAGCTCCAGCCTTGGCCTCCTAAAGGGGACATTGCCACAATGATCATTTAATAAGTATCAGGTTTGCCCAATAAAACTATATTATTCATTTCTTGGACTAATGAATCCTCTTTGTTTTCACCCAACCTGGAAAGATAAGATAGTTTACTATGAGTAAAATGTAATGTTAATTGAAGTGAGAAAATAAAGTGGTAAGCTCTTTCAGAAAGGTAGGCCACTTTGCAATTAGTAGTGCATTGTCTTCCATTTATTTTCCATTGATGGGATTTTTTTGTTTAAGACCTGCTTTTTCCTTACCTGGACTCAGCTTTAGAGGGATACTGATCTTCATATCTTTATCTTTCATAGGAAAATTTATCAAACTCTTTCAGTGTTACAGAAAAAAAAGGGGAGATCTTTCTTTTTCTCCCCCCTGAAATTTAGAAAAGGCTATCATTTCTATTTTGAACCTCAAAGTTATTCCTGTCCCAAACTAAAGTGTGAGAACAAAAAATCCTCAGAACAGCCAAGACATATCAGCAAGTTCCTTGTCATTGGAGCAATCAGTTTAACTTGGGATGGCAAATCTGTCAAATTGTTCTGGGACTCAATTGTTCTTCAGTAAGGTGGAAGGAGGGATATTATAATGTTCATTGAGATGGAGAAGACTTATTGTGACTGTGAAGGATGTCTGCCTCTGGCATAAAATCTTGCTCTGTATTTTAAGAAATGTCATTTAAAATGTAGAATGAGTGCACAGTAGGAATAATAAAATTGCCTGAGCATGTGAATTTTAAGCACTAAACATGATACAGAAATAAGAATATTTTTTGACAGAAACTCATGGCTAATGCAGCTTTCTTCCTTAAAAATATTTGCTTCAGCTGAACATTAATCTCTTGGCAGAAATTTCTGGGAAAATTAGATACTTCTCAGTAAAATTTATAAGAAAATAAATGTTTTACCTATATAACAAAATGGAATTGACAGCCTTCAGAGGTGGTAGAGTCTCACTTGCAGTAGAGCTAGAGCAACATAACAATTTTTTCTGTATACAAATAAGAATATATATTTTCTATTATGGTGATAATAGCCTTATAGTAAGCCAAATGTGGTTATAAATTATCCCTAGCATCTTTTTTGAGTAGCATGTCTAGGCAAGGATGTCCCTCCTCCCCATCTGTTTGACTGATATTTTTCTGTGAAATCCTAAAAGGTGAAAACATTTAAGTTAAACAGTCACATAGCTCTAATTGCCAACTGGCAGGGAGCTCTGCATGGCAGTTCTTCCATCACCAATCGTGTCAGCTTCCAAGGAAGCACTTGAGTACAACCTATAATTCATAATGAGTTTGATTTTCTTTTTGTCTTGCATCCTTTTCCCTGACCTCTTTTTCCTTCAGAGCTCCTAATGAGGAGAACTTCACAACCATAAACACAATTTTTCTAATGGCCTCTCTGGGGAGAGGTTTTTTTCCCTGGTGCTCCTGACTCAGTGTGGTGCTTTGTTCTCTCCTAGCTTGCACAGACAAAGAGCTGAGGAATCTGGCTTCCAGGCTCAAGGACTGGTTCGGTGCCCTTCACGAGGATGCCAATCGTGTCATCAAACCCACCAGCTCGGAGACGGCCCCAGGCAGTAAGAAACCCCTTTGCCACTGGACTCTGGGTGTGGTGGGAACTTCCCAGCCTGGGAGAACTGAACTGAGCACAGCTGGTGCTGCTGCAGCATCCTGGCAGGCAGGTGCCAGTGAGTGTGCAGGCACCTGAGACCTGATCCTGCAAATAAGATCAGTAAGATCCTGCTGTTTTCTGAAGGAGCTGCAGTCCTGCTGTCCTCTCTCTCTGGTCCAAACTGCTCTAGAAACTGGCAGTCAGACACAGAGAGACCTTCACAAGTTAATCAGGCAAATAACTGTCTGAAGGCCATGGAGATCACCTCTGCAGGAGTGACTGAAACTGCTCAGGGACTTTTCTCAAGCGCTGGGGTTAATTAATGTGGTGCAATTTGTGTCTGTACAGTTAAATTCCATCACCCTCCAATTCAATGTGGCTGCATCCAAATCATTTCTGGGAGTTGGACTCTGGTCTCTGCTTAATCTGTTTTATGGCCAGCATTTTCTGACACAATGTCAGTAGCATAAGATGAAAATATGGCATGCAAGCATAGGGAACATTATGCCAATGTTGGAAAAACCTCACTTAGATTTTACTTTAAAATTTCCTGCTAACAGTTTACGTGAGGGAAAGAATAATTAAAACATCCACCTCTGAGCCATGGAGCTGGAAGAGTTAAATGGTTGAGAAAGCTGGAGCCCATTGTGTCCTAGGTATTTAATAACACCATCTTTGCCTCCTTTGATGCATTTTTTTTAAGAAAAGAAGAAGATTAACAGTCTAGAGGACATTTACTCTCTGTGGGTTAAGCCAACATGACTGATTTTGATGTCATTTAGCCACCAGGGAGGGGAAAGATTCAGATAACAGCACTAAAAGAGGTCATGCTCATCAGAGAGCAGATGCAAATTCACTTTCTGTAAGGGCTCATTAATTCTTTTAAACACTATGTCCCAAAACACATGGGCCCTTGGGCTGCAAAGTAGGATGCACAAGTTTTGTCTAGGTGTGTGCCTCACTGTCACTTCACTGATTCTCTGGGATGAGCTGTCTAAAGCCAAGGTCCAAACCCAGAATTTGAAGGGTCCAGTCAGCTGCTACTTTTATGGCTCTTTTCACCTGGTGTCCCTGTAGAGTGACACCACAGAGGCTACAGGGACACTGGAGCAGACCCAGCACATCAGGGTGGGCATTCTCTGTTGGTCCAGGTCTCCACAGCCCCTCTCTTTTGTGCTGCATCTGAGCTGGGGTAGCAACAGATTGCCTCTTCCTAAAGAGACAATATACCACAGGCTGTATTGCTCAAAGCTGTAGTCAAACCCAGTAATTTCATCACATATCTTAAAACTCTGTGGTGATACAAGTCATGTTCTGTGTAAATGATCTTTTTTCATGTGTCCCTTATTTTGCACAGTATTTACAACAAAGTCAGTATCTTTAAAACATATGTCCTACTTATTTCTGAAACAGTGCTCCAAAAAAAGATATTCTCATGCAGAGGATCCAAACCACAGTACAAAAAGCAACTGGATGTACAGCTAATCATGGCTTCCAGATGTGAATTCATTCCAAACCCCATGACAGAAAGCCTTAGAGGCTTTAAACTTTGTTTGAAGTCCTTTAGGCCCAGAATCACAGGAAATCTCATTTTATCAGATTGTCAAAGGGATGTTTTCATGCAGATGATTTGTGACATCCTCATGATGACCTTGCTAGAGGTCAAATCCTAAAGGTGTTGAGTTGTTTGGGTTTTTTTTCTTAAGGAATTTCAGTGAGAAAAACATTCCTGGTAATTCTGCAGTGTTTGCTCTGATTCACAGAGGAGCTGTTATCTCTTTTTAGTTTAGTTTGATTCCTGGCAGCTTTTATTTGAAAGACTGCCTGATGATTTTAAACACTTGATCTCAACAATGTTCATTTTTAGCCTGTTGACTCAGTTTGGCACATTTTCTTATTTTCTTCTATATCAATTAAAAAAAAAAAGAAACTTCATGAGTTTAGAATGAGTTTAGATGCCTAAGCCATTTTTGAATGCCACAAAGCTTGGGCTTGTTTTTCTTTTTGAGGTTTTGCAACAGTATTCATTAATTAATCTGCATGTGCCAAATTCTGCAGCTCACATTCTCTCTGGTGGCACTGAAAATCCTCACAGGGTGAGGACAGCAGTATTTGGCTCTCTCCAACTTCAAACATTCGTAAAAATGAAAGACACCTTAAGCAGGGCTCAGAATTCAAAGCAAAGTTCACATACCCAAGCTGAAGGAAAGAATGTCTGTGAATGCTGGCAAACAGGACAGGCAGAGCTCTGGAAACATGCTCTGATGTGCACATTGCCCTTTTTCATGGCTCAGCCTGTGCTGCCCTCCTCACCACACACATCACTTCATTAAACTGAGCTGGTTTGGTTGTGCCTGCAGAGTTTGAAAAGGCATGAACACCCTCAAAGTGACCCATGCTGGATGTGCCCCCGTGGCAGTGCAAGGGGCAGATGGTGGGATGCCGCGGCTGCCGTGCCTCGGACATGTCGGCTGTCTAGAGAAGGTTTTCCAGCAGAGGTTTCTCTATGCTACATTAATTTTTCAAGATGTTAGTGTGAGTGTAAATAAGCATTTTGAGTGTATTATGTTCACCCCCAGGTGAAGGAAGAAAGTATGCTCCTTTTTGTTTTCTTTGTAAGTCTCTTGAAAGGAAAAGGATGAGGGAGATCATTGTGTTTCCTTCCCTGAGCTCTCTGATCCCAGCAAAGCACTGTGGGCCAGGTACTTTGTCTTCTGAAGGCTTTGTGCAATTAAAATCTCCTCAATAAATGATGTAAGAAACTCAGGGACATGCTTTGACATAGGGAAATAATAAAACTAATTAGGTAGCAAGATCAGATTCAAATTGCTCCTGAGCCTGTTGATAATTCATAACATCCCTATATTGTATCCAGAGAGCCTCCTTGGTTGGAGTGGGTGTTGTTTTTCTTTTACTAGAGATCTATGCAATATAAAGGATTTTTTCTGGGGAACATTTCTTCTCCTCCTTCTTTTATTTTAAGCAATGTGGGAAATTAGGTTAATTATACCCCTGTTAATTTAATTGTAGTATACTTTAATAAAATAAAAATGGCTCATGTAAGTCAACTCTTGAAGGGAGAAAACAATTCTTTCATGCTAGAAGACGTGTTTATTTTTAATAAGGGTTTTTACCTAAAGACTTTTTAAAATTTAATTCCATTTTCATTCAGGGGAGGTGGAGCGTTTTATGTGTTAATGGGATGAGAGACTTTTACATGTAGGTCACCAGCTTGATTTCCTTCCAGCTCTGTAGTGAATGAAAGTTGTCAGGATGCTGAACAGCTGTCAGTTGGAAAGAGGAGCAAGGTGGTCTTAGTCCAGGTCCTTGTGAGCAGGTGTCCCAATGACAGCAGCCACCACCTCAGCTGACATTAATTGGCATCTGTGTTGGCAGCCTCTGCCAAGGAGCCAGGAGGGATGTGGAGCCTGCACCATTCTCCTGCTTCTCACCAAAGGCACTGCAGGACTGTGCTGATGAACAGAAAGATGCAGAAAAGTTCTCACTGAGGTTGCTTTTTCTGGGTCTGCTGTGCTGGAAATCCAGCCGTTAACCAAGCACTGAATTCTTTATCGAATTATAGTATATGGTTTATTTCATCCAGAAAATTGCATCATATTTATAGATAAGTATTTCAAAAGGCTCTAAAAAGAAGTTAATTCATTCAATATCACTTGCCCTCACCAGGCTGGTGGAAGCACAGTGACCTCCCAGTGAAGGTAAGTGAGCTCCAAGAGCCATTTTCCATCAGCTGCCCTGGTAATGCCATGAGTCAGAGCCTGTGTTGGACAGTTAGGGGACATTTGGCTTTCATTCCTGGTGCTGGGTGCTGACAGCATCCAGGATTGTTGGATTTGGGCTGCAGATGCAATGTTGCAAAATGTGATTTATGGGCAGTACCTTTTACCAGGAGACAATATGAAGTGGAGCTACTATTTACCTTCAGTGACATATTGGGGGACAATTAAAGAGTTAACTTTCCACTGATAATAACCGTCTAGCTAAGGACTTCCTGTCACATCTACCACTTCAATATTTCAGGACTTTGAGACCACATTGTCTGATAATCCAGCACTGTTTAGTAAACCAGCCTCTTAATAAATCTAATCTGGAACTCTGGTCACAACAGTGAAAGCTCCCTTGTTTATAAGAAATTATAATCAAAACCTCTTCAACTAATGTAATTAACTGTCTTCTGCAGTGACCTTTCCCAGCTGTATCTCCCATGCAAGCCCTGATGGTGTGTCACAGCAGCTCTGTGCTCACAGCAGTCACTCCTGGTGATTTGCTCAGGCAGATCCGTGCTGAGGCCAGGCTGGTGGTGTGTCCCCATTGTACACACAGGTGGAGATTTCCAGCAGGGAGGACAACAAGACTCAGAAATAATCTACAGGCACTGTCGGGGTCAAGTTCATTCCAGGATCTCCTCCTCCCTGCTTTGATCCCTGTCAGTTAAGAGAAGACCTTTTGAGACCCATCAGGGCTGAGCAACACATAACATACTCAACTGATCATAAACACACCTTGCACTTACTCATCTTTTGCAGCAGTAAGTGCCACCACAGCGTGTAAAGTCCATTGCCAGAGAGAGCATCTGTGCAGAAAAGGAGCAGACATTGGAAACTCTTTTTCTCCTGAAAACGGTTAAACTGGGGTAGCTGGAGCTGATCCCAGCTCCACCATGCAGTTGAATGATCCACCCCTGCCTGTTTGAGTACTTTTAACATGCCCTGGGCTGGGGAGTCTGGCACCAAACACCTGCACAGGGCAGGACTGGGTGCCCTGCTCCTGTTGCTCTGTAAAGGCAAAACTGAGGAATCTTAAACCTTTTTACTTGACAAAAGATTGCACAGTGACCAAATCGTGCTTGCCTTCTTCAGATGACTTAAATAATTGAAGTCAGTATTTCTAATTGCTTCAGGAAGGCAAGAAGCTCCCCCCTACATCTACTCACACAGCCTTGTTCTTTTTCACTGTGCTCAAACATGATTAGATAATATTATGGGAGATAACAGCATAAAAATGTGATGAAATGTTCAGCATGATTTCTCTCTTCCCTGCCTGAGCTGCCCCTAGCCCTGAGGAAATGGCATTACCTTCTTCCTTCCTTAGAGAAACATGTATTATGAATGACACAAACCTTCCCATTAGTTAACCCTTCTGATTGTCCCTCTGTGTCACTGACAACCTTCAGCCACAGCTGCATACGAAAACCACAGCTTCCAGCAAAAAGTCCTGCTCTTCTTTGGATTAATGCCTGAAATAGCAAGTAGGCTGCAGAGCTTGGACAAACTGTCAGCATGATTCCAGCAACATCTCAGCTCTCACTTCAACAAAGCAGCATCCTGAAAGGGGCACATACAGCAAATAAAGCTAAGCTTAACCTCTTTCAGTGAAAGTTGCAGCTGAAGGAAAAAACTCATCAGGCTTTTCTAGGTGGCCCAAAGCAGAGTGGGCAGTGCACAGGCAGGTTATTGCTCACAGCTGGAGCAGTGTGAGCACCAGAGGCCTGGGGTATCAGGAGCCCTCTGTCCCTGCAAATCCCCAACCAATGGATTCATGTTTCTGAGTCCTGGGTGAAACCAATACCCTTATTTATCAGATTTATTATCTCTGTATTACAAATATACTTCCTTACATTGTAGATAACTTGGAATTTAGTCTAAGCATTGAAAAAATACCATGACAGTTTGGATTTATAGTGCCCCATGCCACTGTTTTTCTGGAGACTGCAGGATACTGGAACATGTATCTTATATGCACAGTGGGTATCTATATGCATGACTTGGGCTTCCTGTGATAACCACTGCTTCTGCAGCAGTCTTTGAAGAATCTGGGCTATTAAAATGAATGATGGTGATGGTTTCCAAAGTGCTGGAAAAGCAGAATCCTGTATTGCTGCAGGAAGGAGTGGTGCTGGTACAGCATACAAGAGCATGGGCAGCTCTGTGCAGCTCCAGCTAAAGCAGTGCCCTCCCTCAGAGTGGTGTGAGGAACAGAGACACCTCACCTCTTCTCTCCCCCTGCTTCCCCCAGACAGCTCACAGTCCAGATCAAAGCAGTTTGTTGTCACAAACCACAGACAGGCCTTTGAAAAGTGAAAAGCAAGGATGAGAGGTAGAAGGTGAGAGCACAGCGGGAAAGAATGTGATCAGGCAACTAGAAATGAGTCTGGGAAACAGGATTTAAATTGCATTCAGATTTGTCTAGTTTGAAAATATAGTGGATGCAGCCTTTTCTCATCACATTTCAGTTTCCTGGAACCAGGCCAAGACACTTGGACTGAGGACTGAAGAAAAAAAAAGCAAGAATTTTTTGAGTAGAGATAACTTTAAATTATAGAAACCAGTTCTGAATCTCAGCCCTCTCTACCCCACAGCTCCCACAGAGTGTGAGTAGTGCTCTAGTTTGTAGCTCTACTTGGGCTTTAAGCTTTACACAATCAGTTCAGTCTTAGGATTTTGTTCTGCTTTGGGCAAGTCAGCTCAATGTTCAGAGTCCAGCCAAAAAAACAAAAGTTGGCAAGGCTTCACTTTAGCAGTGGTTCCTGTGCGGGGGGCATGCCGGGGTCCAGCTGGGGAATATTTGCTTGTCTTTTTACAGGATTTGACACCAGCATCCTACCAATCTGTAAGGATTCCTTAGGCTGGATGTTCAACAAACTTGACATGAACTACGACCTGCTGCTGGATCCCTCGGAGATCAGTGCCATTTATCTGGATAAGTACGAGCCCTGTGTCAAGCCACTCTTCAACTCCTGTGATTCCTTCAAAGACGGGAAGCTTTCCAACAACGAGTGGTGCTACTGCTTCCAGAAGCCAGGCGGTGAGCTCTGCCATGTGCAGTACAAAGAGGAGCTGTTTCCTCTCCTGTGTTTCAGGGCCTGCCTGTAGATTTTGCTCATTGGCAGGCAGGTGTGTTAAAAAGCCCTTTTCCCCAGCACCAGCGTGAAGGGCATTCTGGAGCCATGTTTATTGTCACAGGTGAACTATATTAACATCCCTTGATCATTAAAGCAAACAAAGTAGTAAGTGTCACTGCACACAGTCTAGAAATAAGCTTTAATGCTGACAGAAAGCTCAAGAATTTACTCTTGTATTAAAGCAGAACTTAGCCAATTAGCAAGTCATAAATCAAAGAGCTGGCATGATGTCAGTTTGGTGAAAAGAGAGGTAGAATGGTTTAACAATTAAAATGGCCCCAAAACACTACTCTCAAGTACAGTGTGTTGCCATTTTGTTGTTTTTTTTTTTTTTTTTTAATTAGTGGAGCTAATGACATAAATTTGTTTTGCAGTACAGTACCAGCATATGGGCTTCTCTCAGTCCCAGGTGTACAGTAGCCTACATTTCATGTCAGCAGTGAAGCCAGTCATTACAGAGTCTGTCCCATACCATCTGGAAACTGATTCTTATACATTATATTTTAGGTCTTCCTTGCCAGAATGAAATGAATAGAATTCAAAAGCTAAGTAGAGGGAAGAGTCTGTTGGGTAAGTTCGATTACTTGCTATTCATTTGCTCAACTAATTAAAGCTTCTGTGATTATTGTAACTTTATATGCAGTAATGGTTTTTCAATTAGACACTAATGTTTTGAGTCGGGAATATGCAGCACCGAGCGTAGGCCTGACACTATGAAATTAAACAAATAATGAGATAGCAACACACAGAACAGGTTGTCAGTGTGGCAACAGGTTCAGAACTAATTTACAGCTCTCCAGAAATGCAAAGCCTTGTCTGCACAGAGCTTAATACTGCCTTCATCACCTCACAGGTCAGAGTAAATACTGGGAGGCTGCTTGGTACTCAAGGCTCCCATTTTTGAAGGGTGACTGAAGGTGCATAGCCAATGCATTCATGTTCCCTTCCAGTTATGGTACAATGTAGGCTTTCCTTGGGGTTCAATTTTGCCTGATCACTCTTTAAAATATTTCAGTATATTCTGTGTATATGAAAACAGGAATTCATATCACCTCATTTTAGGCAGCCTGCAGAATGCTTCGTGCTGTAAGATGTGGTCATGCCCATCCCTCTCTCTTGTGCCTGAATTGATTCATGACTTACTTTGCTCTGATGCCTATCTAAAATTAGGTTAAATAAATCTCCATCTGGCATTTTCCCAATTAATTGCTGAAAAATCAGGTTGCTGAACTGTAAAAACTTCAGGTGACTAATTCCCTACCCTAAAACCACCCAGTGATGTGTAGCCTGGTGTTTGTGCTCTGGCGTTTTACCAAAACTTGTGTCCCAGCACATTTGTGCACAGAGAGCCCAACCCCTGAGGTGCAGCAGGACAGATGAAAGCCCCCATTTACAGCAAGCCCTGCACTTCCCCCTTGAGGAGAATGGCTGAGCTCAGCCCCAGGTGTCAGCCCCATCAGGTTCCCACAGCATCCCCAGCTGCAGCACGGGGTGTGCATGTCAGCTCTGCTGCAGTGCTGCTCAGTGCCTCCCACATTCCAGCCTGCTGTTCCTCCAGACCCTGCAAACAGCTCAGCTCTGCCAAATCCTGCCAGTCCCACATGCCACTGCCATTTGGACTCGAGGTTCAGGTGCCTTGTGAACAATCCCAACCTGGATTCGTTGGTTTAAATAAAGAATAAACATTCCTAAAGGCCACAGGGACTGTGGTTTAGATCCATCATCCTTTCATAGCAAGTTCACATGAAAATTAAGATGTTTCAGAGTTACAGCTCCTGCTGTTCATAGCTGTGGGAGCAAAGGGAGGATTGATCACTTGGGATATGTGTGCTCCATTCAGTAAATATTCTGCATTTGTGTGCAAGGGAATGTTGTGGCAGAGGAAGTCACAGTGTTCTCTGTCTCATGGGTGTCATGATTTTCAAAGCCACCTAAAAGAGTAAGAAGCCCAGTTCTTAGTAGATAGCTTTGGCTATCCCATATTTATTTTATGCTTTGCTGTTATTTTCTGTGTGCAATAAATGTCATCTGGGTTGAAACATAAGTGGTTTATTCTGGTGTGTGGGAAGAATGATGCCTGGCTTGCAGGTAGTTCAACATGCAGGTGGTTGTAGCACGTGTCACTGGGATCTGATCACAATAGCAGGAGTAAAATGACAAAGTAAAAGCAGTAAGAATGGTCCCTTAGCACAAATAACTTCTAGTCAACTGTATTAATAAAAAAAAATAAATAGAAGAAGAATGAAAGTGGTGAAGTTCAACAAATCAAGGTGTCAGGCACAGGTTGTTCCACAAGCTAGAAAATTATAATATAAAGAGGAACTCTTTGCTTCACCTACCCTGAAAGTCTTCCTGCATAATGACACCTGTCATGGAGATTTTAATTTGATACCAGAGCTATTTATACAGCAGAAAACATTGTCTTTTCTCTTCACTGACTGAAAAATCATTCAAATGGAAGCCCAAACATACACGTGACTTGTAGCAATGGTAAAGTTGGAAAAGAGAGATGAATATTTTCAGAGAAACTAATCTTTAATTATTCTCTTTCTTCCTCTGACCCTGACATAGAGAGCACTGCACTTACAGTCTGGGCAGTACCATGAATAATGTTTTTGTTAACTTGTATCCATTGATAAAAATGATGACTTTTAATATTTCCATCTCTATATATTTTTCAAAACACATGACAGTCGCAACAAAGTACTTCAAAGCCATTGCCATTAGGTATGTTGAATTTGGAGGCTTTCAAATGAAGCCTAGCATCCCAGGAGACTGAATTAAAAAGTAAACAGCACTTGTCATCTTTTCCTACCAGATTTATCTGGAGTACAATTAACTGCAGAGACTGTACTTTTAGAGCATACACTGTGCAGCCTGATAATGCTTCTCCCACACCACTAGAGTAATAAATTTCTGCTCCCATCACTGTTTTCTCCTATATCAACCCTGTGGATTCAGCTAATATAATAGCTAATACCAGGAGCTGTGTGCTGGCTAGCACTTAATTCTGACAGGCTTTTACCTCTATCTTTAGCATATAATTATTCTCCTCCTGTTCTCTAAGGAAGGGGGGTATTATATAGATAAGGAAATGATGTAAGAAAAAAAGATGTATAGGTCTGGGTCCATAAAGAGGATACAGATGCAAGAGTGCTGTTCAAGTTTGTGTGGAATAACTAAACCCTTCCCAGGACAAAGGGAGATGGAGAGGCAGGATTCAGTAGCTTGAGGCAGTTTGTGGGGAGTGACTCACATTTTGTGGTGTCCAGGCTTGTGGGGAAGCACTGCCTGTGCAAGAACCTCTAGAGAAGAAAGCTCCAGATGTTCCCTGATGCCAAAGCCAGCAAATGGTCTGTCGAGGTGCCATGCTGCAGGATAGCAGAGCTTGTAGCCAGCTGATTTCTAATGAAGACAGGCTGATTTGTGTACAGTTTACAGGGAGAATCATCACATTGTACAGCACTTCTTCCCAGCGACTCTCTGTCCTCTCCAGATTATCTCCTGCACCTGACACATTGGAGAGGACATGCAGTGTCTTCCCTCTGATGGTTGGCAAATACTGTGACATTAGTATGCATAGATAAATATTTAAAGCTCCAGTGTTACATACAAATTGGCACGAATTTCCCACGCAGAAGGAAAGGTACCTTCCACTCTTCACTGTGACCCAAAGTGTGAATCTATTCCACACACAGTTATGTTGGCAGTGAGCCTGGGCCATAATTTATTTCTAAATCTTTTAAAGCTTTTCTAGGCGGCGTGGAACGTTTTCATGCCTTAGAAGAAACAGTGAAACTATGCAAAAAAGGCCTGTTTCAAAGAAGGAAAAGGTTGCATTGCCCTAGGAAAAGAGAAAGCATGAGACAGTTTAAAATGCAGAAGCTGTTCTCTGCTTACCCTGTAATGCCTCTGAGGTCCCCCTTTGATCCTTCCCTGGAGCCAGATGCTCAGCAGATATGAAAGGGCAGCTCCAGTGACATGGGTACAGCAATGCTGATTTACACCAGCTCCAAGTCAGCACCTGAGCACTTTTCCCAAGGTTGTGTATGGTTTGATAAACACCTGGAGTGCTTATCAGAGGCAGGACATGAGTATAAATATGAAAAAAATATCTTTCCTAATCAATATTGAAATGAAGTTTTGAACATTGATTATTAACTTACAAAAACCTGGCAAGGCAAACACATACGTTTGTTCTTGAAACTATTGTCTTATAAATAGTGAAAATGAATCTTTTATAGTTGCTAGCATGCTTGCATCTGTACATGAACATAATGGTGGTACCTATTAGCAAACCTGCTATAAGATTGTGCTTTGACATTATTTAAAACATTCTCACTCTTGGATGTGGCCTCCAAAACTGATCTGATATACAAAGATTTCTGGAGATGTTCAAAGGTTTCTCTTCTCATCTCCCAGACCTGTATTAGCACCACTCAAACATTAGACAAGATCTGCAGAGCAATGAGTTTGGATATTCAGATTCACTTTGTGTAGCTCTCTGTGTGCATGAGAGTGACTGACTTCCACTTTTATGTCTTTTATATAGGAAATCTGGTGACATTTGGGCAGCACCTTCTCATTCATTTTTTCCTGTGAGAAATGTAGTGGAAGTGGCCCCTTTGACACATGTGCTGTCTGAATAGATGCTACACATGGAACTAGTTAAAAAACTTTACTGAACCACCAGTAAATCGCTGGTATCTTTGACAAAGGAGAAAAACACTTTCTCAAAAATTGTTTGAGACAAGAAATTTGGGGGCAAGGGTGTGTTTATGCCATGTTTCAAATTGAAGCAATTGACAAAGAAGGGGAAAATGAATGTACTGACCTCCAGTGGGAATAAAGCCAACTTATCTCAAAGGACAAGAGGGCTTTTCATATTGAAGTACATTTGCTGTATCTGCTGAAAATGGTGAGAACAATAACATAGGTTTCTCCTGAGAGTTTCCCTCTCTGCAGAAGCCAGAATGAACCACACTCTACAAGGCTGAAATATATTGGTTTTATTGTAAGACAAAACTTGGGCTTCAAATCCAAAGACTTAATGATTCAGATCCTGTTGTCCCTCTCTATAAAGCCTGTGCATTATTTCTTCTTTTATACATGGCAACTCTCAGTAAGTCAGGGGATGTGCCTGAGATTAGTATGAATAGCAAGCAGATGGCAGATACCTTCCAGGGATAATTACAGTGCTGTGGAAAGACTCATGTGATAAACACTGAAGGAGTGCAAATGGAGGGAAATGCAGAACTAATGAAGTTGGGGTAATAATCCAGTTGGGAAGAAAAGTTTAAAACCGGGAGTTAAATGTGAAAAGGCTCTGTGGGAATATCAATCATTCAGGGGCAGACTGAAACCTCTCTCTAGAACTGTGTGACACCCTCCTCTGTGTGCTGGATAGGAACAAACATTTATACACTGTGACCAGGGTGTCTGAAAGGAGTTAACCAGAAATAATTTCTTCACCCTTTCAAGCACCTTACAAGATAATCGCATGTATTTCCTTTCCCAACATTGTCAAGATCTTCATGTATGTAAGAGCTAGGTTCATAACACCCTCTCTGTGTGTTTGCTCCTGCAGAGGATTGCATTACTGAGCACACCTTGTATTTCATTCAGGTGCTTTCATCCCCCGGTGCAATGAAGAAGGTTATTACAAAGCCACGCAGTGCCATGGCAGCACGGGGCAGTGCTGGTGTGTTGATAAGTATGGGAATGAGATAGCTGGCTCCAGAAAGCAAGGCACAGTCAGCTGTGGTGAGTAATGATCTGCTTTCCTGAGACAATGTGGGAATTAGCACTGCTGGAAGCCCTGCCATTGCCATACCATGAGTATGATAACAAAAGGGAAAACACGAGTACCACAGTTCAAAGTGCTCCTCTGTTTTCCTGTTCACACTACAAAAGGGGCCCTCATGGGTCCTTTGGACAGCAGGGGTGCAGCACAAGTTAGCAGGTAATAACCACTGTTAAGATATTTTTGCTACCAGCCTGGAAAGTGCA
The DNA here is from genome assembly GCA_013399835.1 of Leptocoma aspasia. Lineage (NCBI taxonomy): Eukaryota > Metazoa > Chordata > Aves > Passeriformes > Nectariniidae > Leptocoma > Leptocoma aspasia. Next base: position 114,169 of record VXAX01003042.1, on the reverse strand, counting down.
GTTAGTGATCTTAAAATTAATGGTCTGGGGTTGCTCTGCATGGTTATTAAATATATTGTTCTGGAATGCACATCTACTGGAATTTCATGTATAATGCCTTTCCAGACAAGGGAAGGCCTAAATGTGTAAAATTGTATACATTAGCAACCAAGGCCAATAAAATTGGTGACAGGCCAATATTATGTAGGTAAGTGAAATCACCAATTGGCTGTTGTGCCTAGACAAGGAAGATGTCACCTACAATCCTTCAGAGTGCTTCAGGGATGGTTTTGAGTGCAGCTTTCTTTTTTGAGAAGGAACAGAGGCCTTGAAGGTCCAGGATGCCCAGAAAAACATCACAGATCTTCAGTTCAATAGCTACATTTGCAGAGTGAGGTTTTTGCACTCAGATAAAACCATTTTTTGGATTTTTTTAGCCTGGTTTACAGAGCCATGATGGAATGAAAGGATTTACAAAGGAATAATGATTTTCTGGCCTGCATGCATGTGATCTGGAACTTTCCAGTCAAGCCTCTAGGAGGAGGACAATGCATAAGGGGGCATTTTATGCAAAAAATATTTCAGAGTCAATTGATATATATTTATCCCAGTTCAGAATGAAAATTGAAATTTTAAGGTTGATTCATGAATAGCTGAACCAATTAATTTAAAAAATAACATTGCAAATGACAGTGGCTTGCACAACAAGGATAGTGATTAATCTGGAATTTGGTGTTCTGTGAGGAAATGACCTTTCCTGCTCACCTGTTTCAGAAGAAGAGCAAGAAACCTCAGGGGATTTTGGCAGTGGTGGATCTGTTGTATTGTTGGATGATTTGGAAGAGGAACCTGAAGCAACAAAAAAAGACAAAGAAGGGAAGCTGAAGATTCATGTAAGAGCAGCTAATGAAGATGATGAAGATGAAGATGATGATAAGGATGATGAAATTGGTTATATATGGTAGTGCCCATCATAATGAGGACTCATGTTTTGCACAATATTGCAAGTCACATCATATCTCTGCAATTGTATCTGAGAGTACCTGGCACAAATATTCCCTCTCTACTGAGTTTAATTTTGTATAGTCAATTTAATTTGGATGACAACTTTTTTCCAGCAAGGACTGTTTGGAATTCAGCTTTTGTTCAGTTGGTTTGGGGGATTTTTGTTCTGTCCACGGGGGCAATGAGTTTAGTTTCAAAACCATTTAGTGTCTTAATCCTCACTTGTACCACTTATGAAATCCATCCTGTGAAAGAATCCTGGAAGGGGCCCAAAAAAAACAATACAAAGGCTTAGAAGCCCCTCTCATGTCAGAGGATTTGCGTCATAAATTGTTACCTGGATCATATCAGGAAAAGCTTTTTCTTTCATGAAGAAGGAAAAGTAGGTGCCTCATTTTCTAGCCCATATTTATAATGTCCCAGTGAAGAGTAAGTCTCTTTGGACAGTGGCTGCCCAGTACCAGAAGAAAACCCACTGGCAGGACTTTCCCTTCCTCCCATTCTCTGAGAATGAGTCCAGCAGGCTTAGTCCAGCTCCCACTGAAGGCAGAACTCCCACCAGGGCACAGATCAGCTCTGTTTGATTAAGGAACATGGCCTTGGTCCTGAGAGATGCTGCAGCTGTCATGGACCAAGCCCTAGAGGCAGGGGACAGAGTCCATCTGCCTTTCAGAGTGTGAAAGGGGAGAGTATTTTGTGAATTTGTGGGATCATAACCACCCCCAGAGCTGTTCCTCAGCTTCTGCCTGAGCTGGCTTGCACTGGGAGGGTCTCTGACAGCACACAGCCCCTGCTCCCAGCTCCCACACCACAGACCTGTCTGCTCTCCACTCAGCAGCCTCCTCCCAAAGTTAGAACGCTGTCAAAGACACGAGCCCTCAAAAGCAACTGTCACTTATTTAATGTAAAGATACCTGTTTAAAAAAGCAGCTGTAGGTGGTGGTATTTCAAAAGCATAACTCCTTGGCTCAGTGTGATGCTGCACACTTGTAATACACACTCCTAAAAAAGAACAGTATTAAAATCAATCTGTGATTCCCCTGATACCTCCCATATATACAAAGCTCTTGTATCAGAGCATATTGACATTACATTATTTGCAGTGTCCTTTCCCATGGCAGTTCTCAGATGCACTAATGTGCTGTGGTGACCTTTTATTATTTTTGCTGTTTTGTGAAGCAGTAAGAGGAACCTTAACCCCACTCTTGCATTAGGATGCAGGTGTAAGTATTTTAGCAGTGCCTGTGGTTGGCCAGTGAGTTATTTTGCAGATTGAAAAATGTGTTTTTATAAAAAAAAAGTAATTAGATTTTTTTTCTGAGTTAATGGTGGATACAGAGGTGGAGACAGCATTGAGTCACAACATGGTTGACTACATAGTCAGTTGAAAGCTGGAAAATAGCACACAGGTTGGCAGAAGTCTGGTTTTTAGGTACATTGGCCTGGGGATGTTGGCTCTGAACCCTCTCCAAAGCCAGTGCCTGCCTGGCAGCCCTCTGGGTAGGACCTCTGCTTTCAAACATGATCAGAAGTGGAATTCCTTTCAGGTACCATGTGCTGCAGGGGCTCTCCTGTTTTCTCCTCTTTTATTTCCTATTTATCCAGATCAATGACCTGAGAACAAAGAGCAAGCCTGCATAATCATTATTAATGCAGAAGGATGTGTAAAACCATGAGGAATTTGTTGTTTCACGCCCCTGCATCCTCCCAAAAATCTGCCATCAGAGTCATTTGCAAAAGGCCTGCAATCTGCCCTGCCTCAAATAAATCCCTTTGGTTTTCCCATGGCTTTAGAAAAATATATTTAATAATCCTTTTCCATGAGCTGCCCTGCACACACACACACACACACACACACACACACACACACTTTTTCTATTTGCCTTTCACAGAAATCCTGCCAACTTGCAGGAGGAGGAGATAATCCAGCATTACTACCTCCCTAAATATGATTTTGTGAGAAGCAATTGAGCACCAGTCAGTAGGTTCCTTCTCAAACATCCTGTCTAGTTTTCCTCTGGTATTTTCTTAATTAACCCCACACTCTCTGGGTCTGGCTCTGCTGTCCTGTGCAAGACCTGCCTGAGGCACAGAGCTGCCATTTCATTCTGACATAAATCTGAGCTCCACAATCAGCAGATTCTGCTTCTCCTCCTGGCTGGACTCATTCCCCACACAGAGCTAGGGGGTTTTTGGCAGTCCTGTGTCCCTCCAGAGCAGCTTATCCTGGGCTGTGCCTTACATCAAAGGTCACAGAGCAAATCCCTTCTCCTGCCCACCCCCCCAGGGTAAAGCCTGGCAATCTAAGCCCTTGCAGGCATTACCAGGTCTGAGGTTGCAGGGGGCTGTGTCACATGTAAACATGCAAGATGGTTAAATTAAAGCTGTTAAATAAGCCCTTAAAAGTGAATGTGAACATCTTTGAGTTTACATGTACAGACATGGCAGCACCACCCACTGGTGGTCTCCTGGCTGTCATCTTTCACGTGTGATGCTTCCGAATCAGAGCTGGAAGGGTTTCTGTCTAACTGTAAAGCAGTTCTGTGTCCCAGACTCACCAGCTCAGACATGGGGTGGGCCCCAGTGACACAGCACAGCCTGGCAGGAGCCTTGGGTGGCCTCTGGTAGCACATCCCCCTGCACCCAGGAACACAAACAAAAACTGTTCTAAGCCTGCTGGCCTGGGTCCAGGCAGACCCCCCTGTCAGGGCCAGTCACCTGTGACTCATGCACGGGAAATGGGGAAATGTGCCATGAAATGGGAAAATGGGCTGGGACAGCTGGGGGGACTGCAGGGCACCAGTGCCCAGTCCCAGGGGTCCCAGGCAGGCAGGAGCAGGGCACACAGGCTGTCGTGCTGGGAAGGGCAGCTCAGACTCTGGATTGCTTTGAGAGCAAGTTCCCAAATCCTGCAAAGCTATTTAACAAAGCCCTTTTGTGATCCACTGGCATCCTCCCGTGGTGGGGGATCTGCAGCCTATATATATACATGTGTATATCTCTGTGTGACTGTGTATATACATTTATGCACAAATATGTGTGTGCATATGTATGTGTGTGTCCAGTTGAGGGAGATGCATTAAGAAAACCTTCTATTTCATAAAATATTGATAAAGAAACCAGCAATTCTACCAAGAACCAGTGCTCTTCCAGATCAAGCCCCTTCCATTCTTTGTGATTTGTAAAGGATTTAATATGCTTCCAACTTAATTTAATTAAATTCCTTTCTTTTCCTTTTTTTTTTACAAAGCAAGACTTACTTCCCATCTGAATCAAGTCATTGACCTTCCAAACATTTTCTCATTGTGAAAAATGGAATCTGAGTTGTCCCATTCTTTTTAGAGACACAAACCAAATGGAATCAGAGTTGTCCCATTCTTTTAGAAACACAAACCAATTTTTAATCTCATTTTCTTTTCATATTACAGTCTATGAGATACTGTTAGGCATTGCTTTATGTTTCTTTTAACTACCGTAGTTAAATCAAAATGTTGAGTTCAGATTTCAGCACAGCTGGGTTTTTTGGGTCATTACTGGCCTTTGCTGTGAACACAAAGAATCCTATTTATTTTCTTTGCCTTTTTTTAAGCTATTCTGTACTATTATTTTTAACCATTTGAAGTGTTTATTTAATATTTATTCTACAGTTTATATTGAAAATGTAAAGTTTATATTTAAAACAACACTGTTTGTTAGTGAATGCTTCTCTTTGCCTCTCCAGCCTAGTCTGTTAGTCTCAGTGTACATTTCTGGCATGGGAATATTTTGATATTAGGAGTTTTGTAGCCCTCTCTCCCTCAAGCAGCAGCTGATGTAGATCTGAGGTCACAGCTGCCCCAGACCAGCAGGTCGCTCAAGCTTCGCTCCCTCCGTTTGTTGGCTTCTCTGGCATTCCCTCCCGTGTCCCTCCTGCCATCCACAGACTGATTGTACAGTTATTACACATCAAAGAGCCCTTTCTACAGTAGCTGGGTTTTGGTCTTTTTATACTTTTCTCAATGCTGTTGATGTCTGTTCCTGTTCAATGTGTAGATCTGTAAGGAGAGATCCAAATATTCTGTGTTTCAGTTCGATGTCCCTACTGTAGATGGGTGTAGACTATCATAGTAAGTAGAACTGCATAGTAAATTCTGAATGCTTTTTCCATAAGGAGTTAAGTGGAATGTGAGCATTTTGCTACCTTTGGTTAACTGTAAATGCTTAACTGTAGTCTGAAATAGTTGCATTTTTGTCTGTCTCAATAAATCTTAATTTGTCTGCGACTCCTTATTGCCTGTCCTGAATTTTATTAAACTTAGGGGATCAAAAATACTGCACTACCTTGAGTCAGCATTTAATCATACATGGAAATGGATGCTCCTTTATATTTGCTTCATAACTTATACCTCTGTTCAATGCCAGCTGTAATCTGTGGAGTCCATGCAAGGTCTCCAGAAACCTCTATTTCAGAAGCAGAAATGCAACCAAACGGAATGGAATAACTGTACCAAAAGCAGAACTTTTCAAATTATATTAAAATTGATTTTTGAGGAACTAGCAAGGGCAAAGGGGGAAGCTATCATTTCTATTTCCTCTCCAAACTGCAAATTGTTATGTTTTTCTGTCTGTTCCAGAGGTATCCAGGACAATTCCACAACCACAGCCACACTCTGCCGTGGCCATTGTCTACATGATAAATGAAGGCAAAATTATATTAAATACAATTGGTGGGAAGCCATCCTCATTTAGAAATACCTGGGTTTGTGCCTCTATAATTAAATCAGGGCTCTTCTTTAATATTATTAACCAATTTAAGCAGCCAGCATTATTGCAGTGCTAATTACAGAGTTAAAAATGTTATTTTATCACCTTTTTCCTGTATGTGAAATATTAAAAGTACCAGGTGAAAACAGAAACCTATTTTCAGGCATTTGCACAATTGTCATCTCATCAGGTATGCACTGATAATGTATCTGTCCACACACCATTGGCTGGGTTGGGCCATCAAGGGTCAGAACCTGCCTGAAATTTCAGTTCAATTGCCTGCACTCATTATTTTTTTTTTACTGTGGGTACCACACATCATTTGCAGTACATCACCTTACCTGACTCTCAGAACAACTGGGTTTTCCCTTTCCCAAACCACTCTGAGACTCTTTGAAGTGTTTGATCTTCTGTGCTGAAGTGTCTCAGCTGTTCCAGATGTCAGATGCTGTGTGTGGCACTGAGTGCTGGGAGCAAAGCAAAAGAAATCCAGAGCTTAAAGGTGTGTGAGTTGCAAATGAGATTTGAGTTGTCAGAAACGGTTGATGACTGGAGCTCTATTTTTGTTTTGGGTTTTTTTTTAAATATTCCTTCTAGCTTTCAAATGGCAGGCACCTTGCAAGCTTTGTTTTGTATTACACATGCATAGCTATTCACACACACAGCACTCCCTTCTAATTACAAATGTGTGTTTAAATAGATATATAATACATGCATATATATATACACATATATATATGTCTCTAGACCCCCCTGGGAGTGGGAATTGGAATTCCCACTGGAATTTTGGGATATCCACTTCTGGGAATTCCTTCTCTGCCTCATGTAAGTTTCAGCTTGTGTTTTATCACCTCTACTTTTCTACTCCCTCCTGTAACAACTTTTGCTGGGCTCAATGCTGTACTTTGGTTTCCTACATTAAAATACTCATAGTAGATTATTATATCCCACCTATCATGTCCAGATAAGCTGCACTGATTTATATTTAGCTTTTGCATGACTCTGTCTGCCATTTTCAGAGGAGAATCTTGGACTAATTTCCACTAACTCCCTGCCAGGAGATACAGCTTTTGCTTCCCCACTGAAGAGTGTCTGTGGCTGAAATGTTGCTCCAGCAATAGTAAAAAGTCATTTGGGGTTCAAGGTAAAATGTTAGCAGGGACAACTCTGACCTGGAGAACAGGAGTTCATCCATACCCAAATGTTGTACTCTGCATCCTCAGTAAATCTGCCAGGCTGGGCAGTACTGGGGTGGGGGTCACACCTCTGCATGGAAAGGAGCACTCAGGAAAAAGTTACAAAAATGGCCCTTTTTTCATGTTTTCCAATATATACTTTCCTTTTCTTATTAATATTACTTTGCAAATGAATGTACTTTTTGTTTTTTCTGTGAAACCTCTAATGTGAGATGCACGCATACACTTACCTCCTCTGTCTTGCTCTCTTTTACATCTTCTCTTACAAATTTTCTTCTGAGCTCCCAGCTGCTATAAAATAATAGCATTACAGCCTTCACTGATGATTAGTCTCATTTTTCCTTAAATACTGTCAGTCGAAGGGTGAGATATTAAAAAAGAAAAATCATGTCACAACAGCTTTGCACACTATACAGCTTTTTGAATAGATTAAAAAGAGGCAGAGAGCTATTAATAAGCTTTTGACTTTCTGAACACTCCCATTTTTGGAATGAGACCAGCTCTTTCAGAGGGCGTGAGGAGGCAGAGGGAAGAGACTGTTTCATGTAATCTTGGAAAGAGAAGGAAAATAGTGAAACCAGCAGATTTAGGTAAGGAGAATGAGGAGGATGGATCCCCTGAGCATGGACAGGGAAGTCCTACCCAGTTCTTCCAGGACTGAACCTAGTTTTTTTCCAGTGCAGAATTCCCAGTGACTGGAGCAGCTCGGAATCAGCCTGTGAAAACAGAAACTGCAGAGGCAGGTTCCTGCTACAGGGCAATATCCAGTAACTGCTTGAACTGAATCCCTGAAAACAAGGCTTAAAGCACACGAACCACACAGTGGCACTAGGGGAGGATGGGAAGAACAAGGCCAGAAGCAAATTCTGATGTTGCAGCAGTCTGTCAGCCCAGCAGAGAGGGGGAGGCATGGAGAGGCTCTGATGTGAGCTTTGGGTGGCTCTGCAGTCACCCTCTCAGCTGCAGCTGTGCAGGAAACCCCTCTGACAGCAGGCTTAGAGAGAAATACAGTCTCTGGCAGCCACTGCTCTTGAGTATCAGCTTCTTCCACATATCACTATAAATTCCTGCAATTCCACGCTAAAGGCTTGGGCAGAGACAGAGGGTTTGTAAAGAACAATTAAAATGCAGGGTCTTTGCCAGGTAGTAACTGCCTTTTCTCATCTATAGTTACTCAATAAGAATCATTGCTGGAGCATGACTCTGCTTCCATTCCCAGCCAGTACATTTGCAATCTGGCCCTTGAACATGGGAAAATCAACCCCAGAGCATATTGCTAAAGGAAGGGGCCATAAGCACATTGGTTTAAGCTTTGGAAACACATTACCTCTAAAATTATTTGGAGGGTTTGAGAGACGTGCAGGTTTAACACTGATTTTTCTGAATTGAGTATCACAAGTCTGGCTAATGCAAATATATTCCAGTAAGAGTCTGTATAAGTAGAAACCCTGACACAGTTTTGCTTCATCACAGATGAGGTATCAATTTATCACAACTGCAAAGAATTGACCCAAATAACTATTAGCCTAAAGTAAAATTAAATAAAGCAGAGACTGTAACAAGATGTAGGTTTTCACAGATTAATGTAGGCTATTGAAATACTTTGGGTTACAAGGGGCTGTTACAGAAGATCAATATCCCCATTGCTTTTGGTACAGGTCACGTAGGATCCCAACACCTGCAGTGAGCTTTGGTGGTTGTTAGAGACCCTAAAGCTGCAGCTCAGCCCTGCAGCCCTCCTGGAACAGCAAGAGGAGCTGGGAGGCACAGGAACAACAAACACATCTGCTGCACGCCTCCCTCGTCATGTACAGCACCAGCCAGCTTGGAAAGGTGGGCACTGAGCAGTTACACAGAAGGAATTACCACAGATTTGTTTTGGCAGGCAGGAGAGCCCAATTTGGCTCAGCTGGCTGTAGTGCTGGAGACAAACATCAAGTCGCTTGTCAAACCACCCAAAATAACTCCACTGTCCTCTCAGAGCAGGGCTGTCATCCCATCTGGTCTCCAGCCCAGTTTCCATCCTCTGTTGGAATAATTCTCTCCAACTGATTCTTCTGTAACATTTCGGGTTTTTTTCCTTTTTTTTTATTTTGTCCCCAAGCCTGTGTATTAATTAGGTCTCAACAAAGAGCTGTATCATTGTAGAACAGGATATCGGATTGCTCATCTGTTTTACATAATTGATTAATTAATTACCTTGCTAATTGAGTCTCATGAAATCCTCTGTTATAGTGGAACAAGGGTATGTCCCAAACCACTGCTTGTAGGGCTACACTAAAATCAGGGCATTTTGGCTGCTTAGTCTCCCCTGGACTCTGGTGCAGGTCAGGGCAGAGCACAGGTGTGTCACCAGGTGTGTCACCAGGTGTGTCACCAGGTGTGTGACACAGGTCACATTAACCCAGCCAGGCTCCTGGGCACTTGTGGAGATGCAGAATTACTGGGTGAGCCTTGCTTTCACCTGTACCCAAAACCTCAAACCTTCTGCCCGTTTTTCCTTTCCACACCCCCTGCAGCAGCTCTCTGCAGGCTGCCACTCTTGCTTTGCTCCCTCAGCCCCCACTCACATTGCACCACGTGGTGCAGCCCCACAGCCAAATTTAGTGACATTTTCTAGCACTTTTGGGGAAGGGTGAGGGCCAGCATGGCTGTAAAGAAAAGTGGCAAAGCAACCCTCCCCTCCAGTACTTGAAAACTGCACCTTGAGCTCTTCTCAAAGGCACTGCCTTTGACATGCTGTGACCTACATCTTTTCTTGGGAGCCATCACAGCTGAAATAAGGCAGAACATGATGGATTCTCTGCTATTAAATGGAAATGGACTTTCCATAGAAATAACCACTGACAATACTTTGCATTTTAATGTCATTTCTTTTCTTCTTATTACCCCTAGATGTAGAGGATGATGTATTTTTACCACGATATTGTCTGCAAGCCAGCAGCAAGGTGGAGGTTGCAATCTTTGGCTAAACACTGCTCCTGAGGGTGCTTTCCAAACCAGCTTCAGTCTTAGAGAGCAGCAAATATTTCCCTTCAAATCCGTCCATTAAGAAAATTTTTTGTTCTAGTTCTAACCCACTTTCATTTAATGTGACATAAACCCACAGCAACTGGGGCTGTTCAGCCTGGAGAAAAGAAGATCCTGGGGAAAATTTTAGTCTCTTCCAGTACCTAAAGGGGCTCCAAGAGAGCTGGAGAGGGACTTGGACAAGGGCCTGGAGTGACAGGAGAAGGGGGAATGGCTTCAAACTGAGAGAGGGCAGGACTGGATTATGTGTTGGGAGGAAATTCTTCCTTGTGAGGGTGGGGAGGCCCTGGCACAGGTTGCCCAGAGAAGCTGTGGCTGCCCCATCCCTGGAAGTATTCAAGGTCTGGTTGGACAGGGCTTGGAGCCACCTGGAATAGTGGAAAGTGTCCCTGCCCATGGCAGGGGGTGGAACTGGATGGTCTTTAAGGTCCCTTCCCACCCAAATCATTCTGTGCTTCTATGAGTCACCAAACATTCAGGGATTTAGGGCACCCACAGTGGGCAGGCGAGCAAGAACCTTCCTGCTGTGCTCTGGGCAATGACTGAAAGATGTCCTGAGACAAAGAACCATGTTCTAAAACAGCAAAGGAAGGTCTGTCATCCCTCAGCTTCATTTTCAAGAGTCAGCCAGGAGGCCAGGGTGTAAATGCACCAGCCCTCATCCATCCCAAATCTCTTCAGTCCATCCTCAGTGCAGCTCTCTGGCTGCTTTATGCTCTCAGCAGCAGTGGCTGAGCTCATCCCTGATGCAGGCTGCATTCCCACTCATGCTGAAGGGTCTTGGCATGGTCTGGTCTTGATGATCATTTAATCCCCAGGATCTGGAAAGGATTTAGGACCTGGAAACAGAGATGGGATAAAATCCTCCATGGTGGACAAAAAACTGCCTCAATAAGTGCACCTGCAGAAGAAGCTGGGAACAGTGAATATTTATTTTTGAATAGCACAAGGATTCCTGAGATGGGGGGGAGGGAAGAAAGTGCACTCAATCAAGAGACAGGAGTCAGCCTTCAAAAGCCCCTTCTAAATGGCTAAATCAGGAAGGAAAAATGCCATCCCTGTTTTTTAATCTGTCTGTATCAGTGTGAGAAAGGCTGAGGGCATTATTCCTGCCAGGATTATTTGTATGTTGGGGTGGAGGAAGGAAGTGGGCTGGTATCATGTCTTACTTCCACACTGCTGGTAAAGGTTTTGAGTAATGAATCCCGGGGCTAATCCATCGTGTCTGCCATTTCAAAAAGCCCTGATAACCTCAAGTCTTCTTGTTTTCTTCTTAAGGCTTTTGCAGATTTGCTAACACAAGTTTTCCCTGAAGAAGAATCACACTCCAGGCCTGAAATGCTCTGATTATTTACAGTTTGTCACACCGTAATTTATATTTATTGATTGTGGCTTCTATTTACATGTGTTCATTACTTTCTTATTTTAGTCATTTATCCTGTATGTCCCCACCCTGATTTTTCAATTATTTCACATACTCCCAGTTTATCAATTATATTGCCAAGATGCATTTAGAGAGAATAATTTGTTTCTAATGCATGATTTTTTGACAGCATGATTTGTTTTCATCCTTGCATTGAATCTTAAGATGACAGTGACTCTAGGGCAGAGAATACAAAGTTGTGAAGCTTTTTCCTCTGAAGAGTTGTACTCACATATGCAACATGCACATTGCATTGGCAGCATTTGCTGACCTGCTCATCAGCTCCACATTGGTTCAGCTCTTGGTTCCGTTTCCCTCCTCTCAGTGTTAGAAAGTCTTAGAAATTTTAAGTGCTCCCTTAGTGCTGCTGCCCCACCAAGCAGCGTTTTTGGGTCACTTTGGAGGCTGCTAAAGCCCCTGGAGTGGGCTGGCAGGGTTGCTGAGCCTTGCTGGCCCTGGCAGATCTCAGACATGGTGTTTGCTCCCTTTGGAGCAATTTCTAGTGACAAGGATGACAGGCTCTGCCTGCCCATCACTGGGGTGGCTGGGAAGCAAATGGATCCTTTCTGGCAAAGTGCTGTCCTGAGGAGGCTCTGTGCTCAGGTGGGCTCTTAGTGCACTCAGCTTCAGCCTCGTTAGTCCCTTTGCTTATTAACAGCAGTGAGGGGTTTTTCCTGCTGTCTGGCTTTTGCTTTCAGAGCTTTGCAGGCTGGCAAGGCAGGAGGATTGGCTCCTCAGGGGTGAAAGCCAAAAAGCACAGACCCCCCCAGCATCCTTCAAGGAAGTCACCAGAGTGCTTTCCTCTCTAGGACTCGCTACCTGCCTTTATCCATGGGCCAAGGCAGCCTGGCCTCTGCTGCAAGGTGCCTCTCCAAAAAGCTGAAGCAGTGACAAACTGGTATTTGCTCTCTATCCCAGGGCCAGAGCTTGGCCAGCACAGGTCAGACCCATGCCTGTGTAAGCCACCACAGCATTTGAACACAGCCATGGCGCTGTGCAGCTCCTCAGGAGAACTGAATTCAGGGAATGTGCTAGAAAACATTTTGGCAGAGCTGTTCCATCACTTTTGCCTTCTGTCCTTGCTCATTAGCTGCCAGAGATGAGCCAGGCTGAGCTCTGGCTCTCTAGCACAAGGTCTCCTGTGGTTCCAGCATGCCCCAGGAAACAGTCAGCAATATTAAGCTTAAATTTACCATTCTGCAGCTCCAAGCAGTGACAACACTAACCATGATCCCAGTTTTGGTCTCTATCCGTGAGGAGGATGAGGGAAAAAGGACTGCTTTGGGTGAGAGGCTCATTTTCAGAGCCATGGCATATCAGGAAGGGAGTGAGGAGTCTGCTGGACATGGCACAGTGTGCACAGCAGTGCCAGCCCAGCAGTGACTCAGGCCCAGAGAAAATCTCTTCACCCTGGTGTTCTTGTTAGTGTAGGAAACACATAATCACAGCGTAGCTTGATTATGTGCAGGTGCTTCATTAAAGAGCTCCAGGAATCAGGGGTACAGACCCAAATCTGACTCTGACATGGGTTTGAAATGGGCATATTTTATACTCTTCTTGTTACATAACTATATGTTAATCATTAGACTTATATTGTTCTATTGTATTCATTGATTTCACCTAAGTGTGAATTCACGAGCCCCCCAAAACATCTTTTCCATGATTCATATGTATACAGAACAATGTTCAGTTATCAGATAATCATCACACCTAACAATCCTATCATTTCTCATGACTTAGTACAGATAAAGTGTTCCCAGGCCTAGTTCATGATTTAGTACAGATAAAGTGTTCCCAGGCCTAGCCCCTCTCCAGATACTATTCCCATAATTTTAGAAACATTTAGAAACCCTATACTGTCATTCTGAGGCCCAACATTCAGCAGAAGTTCCTCTGTGGTTTCAGTGCCACAGCCCCAGACCCATTTTCCTACATGGTTCCTGTCACTGAACCCATACTGCTTCAGGACGTTTTGCTCCCTTGATCCAATTTATTCTACCCAGGTTGCAGGGGAGGATTTATGGCAACAAGGTCTAAAGCAGCCTGGCAGCTCATTGCTGAAAGCAAATCAGGCTGCTTCTCAGCAGAGCCCGGGTAACTGGGCACTGCTGTGCCAGTAGCCACAGGTGTTGCACTCACCTCCAGGCAGCTTTTTAAAAAAGCCACCTAGAAGAGCCCTGAAAGGGCTGGGGAGGAACACAGGAGATGTGGCATGGTGAGACAACAGGTGATCATCAAAACGTTTTTTCTGTCTGGGAGAGGTGAAGGTTGCTGGGTGGGTTGGTGCCCCACAGAAGGGGCTGAGAACATTGTCTTTAAAGGTCTGAAAGGTCCAATCTGCCCCCACTGTTTTCACATGTGACGTTCTTCATGTCCCTCCTTTTCCTCCCTGCCTCTGCCTTGCTGCCTGCAAAGCCCTTCCCAAATGTCTCCATCCCTGGACCCGGGACAGACAGCTCCCAAAAATCCCTTGTCAGCCAAGAAGCACGGGCTGAGCTGGACCTGCTGAGCATGCACCCCCAAGAGACACAGACCTGCCTTGCAAGATGCATTTCAAAACTAAAACATTTTGGTTTTTTCTAACCTGAATGCTGCATTCATGGCTTGTCAAGCCCATTTTAGTGAGCAATTCATTTCTCAAGGTTGAAACTGTCTTTCAAAAAGTGTAGTTAAGTAAATATTTGGAGAAGATAAGGGGTAGTAAGAATACAACTCTGAAAGTGTTTATGTACAGAAATCAAAGCTTTTCACACTGAATTCAATAAACTAGTTTTATAGGCTTCTGAATTTGGTGTTTGTTATACAAAATTGAGAGGCAGAAGCAAATTTTGTAGGATTTTATGGGAGTTTGTAACAGAGAGCGTGATCACTTTTCAGAGAAATAAGCTGTAAATGTCTTACAGCTTCATATAATAAAATTCCAAATGGGACATCAGATGGGATGTTTAATTTCCAGATTGGGTACATTACAAAAAGGTCATTTCAGTTAAAAGAAATGTATTCATTCTTTGTCCAGGGCTGTAAATCAGTGCAGCTCCACTGAAAGCATCTAATGTAAGGAGAGGGATATGGGTAGGACTTGACCTCTATTTTTTTGAATCAAAAGGAATCACAGGAGATTTACTGTCATCCCACAGTGCTTATGAAAGACACTTTGAACCTTTGGCCCTTTTAGGGTTTGAGTAAAACAAGTATTTTTAAAGGCAAAGCCACCACATGAGAGATGCCTACAGTTCCCAACAGAGAGGTGTGGGTTATGTCTGTGTGGGATTTGGGGGATATCTCTGGGATGCAAACACAATCCCCACCTTCCAGCATCCTTAGGACTCTCTCCCACCCTGTCTGCTTTCCCTGAAATTGGTGCAAGTGCAGCTGAGAGCATTTCAGTTCTGGCAGGGAAACAGCTGCAGCCCTGCACGTCCCAGGCTGACACCGAGCAGGACAAATCTCCACTCCCTGGACATGCGAGTGCTCAGGCTGTAAATGCACCTTTCATTTCTTCTTCAGCTCTGCAAAAAAGTCCTTTTTCTCAGCCTTGTGCAACTGGGGGTTTTACAGGTATTCCCACCCCCCACAACTTTCTGCATAGCAAACTCCTGCTTTTCACCTTCATTCTGACTTTGTAATCCATGGTTGGTTTCAAATCAGCCTTTCAGCATGGTAATGAATGGATTAACTTTCTGCTTTCTGATGAGTAATAGGAGAAATGTTTCTGAATTATCAAAAAATAATTGGAATTAAAATTGTAAATGGTTTCTACAAGGGAAGTTTTTGTAATTACTTGAATCTGTGTGATGGAAGCTATTATAAATAACAAAAAAATGTGTTTACCTAATCACTGGGAAAGTGCACATTAGCTCTCTAATTAGAAGTCCCTCATGGCTCTACTACAAACTTTGGACACAAAATAATTTGTTTCATGCTTCTTTTAGCAGGCAAAGGAAACTCCATCCGTTCCATTTGTGCATGCCCACCACTGCAAAGGCAGCTGGAACTGAATTGCCAAATTCCCACATATTTTTCCCAGCAGAAAATTTTTCCATATTTTTCCCTGTGACTGCCCAGAACCTTGTCCTGAGCCCAGACAAAGACTCCAAGAGCTAAATCAGTCTGTGCCATTCCAGTGCCAGTCCAGTACAGAACTTGGGTACTGCTGGAGGGACAGGGGAAGGTTTCTGGCAGGTTCAAGCACACCTGGGTGCAGAGGGATGGGATGGAGCAAAACCGTGGCTGCTCTGGGCACTCTGCTTTTGCTCCAGAATAAATGCCATTTTCTGTTCTCATGAGCTGGGCTGGGTTTTGCTCTAAGTTGTCTGGCCAATTGCTCTCGTGTCACAGAGGGGAGACTTCACTGTCTCTCCTTCCACAAAGACTGAGGCTGCCACAGGCAGAAAGGGGTTTTCCTTCTAGACACACCTTCTCCTCTAACACACCCCAGCTGTTCTCCCAGAGAAGTCTGCATAACAAACAGTATCTGGTGTTTAAGTCACACTAGAACAGGTGTTGTTTAATACATTTGACCCATTTTGTGAGTAGTGAACACAGATTTATCCTTGTCAAGCTACATAGCTGTTTGAACCTGCTGTGTTAAACTGCGCAGAAATGAAGATTTTCTTATGGTTGCAGAGATAAATTCATAATGTGGGTGTTGGGTTTTTTCAGGATCCACTTTGTATGATGAAAATCCACTTAAATGACTGAAAACAGGAAACACTGTTTAACAAGTGAAAACACCCTCTACCATTTAAGAATTTTATCCACTTAAGAATATTTCTTTCCTAGATACATTTGCCACAGTATCAAATTCTGTAAAGGGAGTTCTGCTGCATTTCATAGAGAGCCTGGCAATTAAAGTTGCTGCTCTGCTGTGATTGCCATCCCACCCCAGCACAAACATTGGCCTGCTTGGAGGCAACCAAACAGAGAAGTGCTAATGTCCTTTTCTTCAATATCACCTGGTGGGTAGGCAAGCAGAGGAAGTCTGTGATTGATGATGACTTCACTTTTCCAGGATTTCAGAATCAATTAAAATATTCATCGTTTTGAGATGAAAAGAGGGAAAATACATAGTTTTGGAAATTAAGGTTTTAGCTTTGTTTATCTAAGGCTCACAGGCTTAGGAGCCCCCAATGTAATGCAGCTGCTTTCCTTATCTCCACTTCCTCCTTAACCTGCTCACATGTCCATGCTGGGACACAGCTCCAGGCTCTTTCCCATGCTCCATGCAGAGTTATTTGGGATGTGGGAGCACAGTTAACTGGCAGGATTGTCATCAGCACTGGGAAAACTACTTGGCTCTGCCCATACAGCACATGGAAATGCAGAACCCCCTTCAGTAAACCAAGGAACAGCCCAGGAGATGCTGCTGCAGGCACATGCAGACCAGCACGAGAGGCTTTTCTGAGCAGGAAATGGCCCCACTACCCTGCACCATGAGTGATGTTCCTTCAGGAAGGTACAACAGCATCAGCCTGTAGTGAGAGCTTGCTGATACAGAACCTCCTTTTGCTGTGAATTGGTGTGTTTTTTAGAATGGTAAGCTGAGGAATGGAATCACAGGACAGTTTGGGTTGGAAGGAACCTTTTAGGGTCACCTAGTCCAGAGCCCCTGCAATGAGCAGGGACATCTCCAACAGGAACAGGTTGCTCAGGGCCCCATCCAACCTGACCTTGAATCTTTGATTTCTCTGAAAATGTGCACAGTGATACAAGTTGTAAGCCTGGATGGTAAATACCCATTTTTTGTTGTGTTTTACCAATGCTGCTGGTTGTGGGCAGTAACTGCACGTTAGTTCCCAGCAACTGAGGCTGCTGCATGCAAAATACACTTTGCAAGTCTGGGAAGAAATGTAGGTGCCCCAAATTGCTGAAAATCTGAACAAGTTGCTCAGGCTCTTACCTCAACATAGGAGGCAAATACCATGAAATCAATTTCTGTGCCCAATTTACTCCCAGTGACACCTGCACACATTTTAAAGGGCAATTTGTCATTTTGTCACATTATTTCAGGTCATGGGACCATCAAGTCAAAAACTCAGGTTTGACCCTCTGCTCCATAATCCAGAAACGGAAAGTCAAACACCCCTTTTTTTCCCCTCAGAAGCCACAAGTTATAAATAAAAGTAGATAGAGTGGGTAAATCACTCCTGGTTATCTGTCACCTTAGGCCTACTCTATTGTAAGCAACTCTTTTATTATCCCACAGCCCATGATGGGAAAAGACCATTTCATGTCCAGGGAAAGCGTGATGTGCCTCATGGCCAGTGGGTGATGGGAGGTGAACATGAACCCTCTGGGTAATTTATCCACCTCCTTGTTTACACAGAGCTGCAGCCTCAAACAGCAGCAGCAGCAGTAAATGGGCATGGGAGAGAGTGACAGGATGATATTTGGTGATATACTGAGCAATTTGGATGTAGGAAGCATAAAAAGAAAGGAGTAAGATGGTACTAAATGCAGTCCCCATGAGACAAAATGATGGAGACAAACCACTAAAATATATATATATACATAAACCAAATAAGCCCATGATACAAGCAGGGACAGAAAAGGGGGGCAGAACAGAGCAGCCCTTGGCCAGAGGAAGAGACAGGACATGGGGAGCAGAGGAAGATGAAAGGCACGAAAGATAAAGCAGGGGATGACCCCACACAACCTTCACCAGGGTGGGCACTGAGCACCAGGGTGCTGGTTCTGGGGTGCTCACCTGTGTTCTCATCCTGCATGGGAGGAGGATGGAGAGGACTGAGTTCTGTGGAGCAAAATCCCAACACAGCCATTGCCCAGCTGCAGCCAGAGAAGCCTCATTTGTCTGTCCCAAAAGCAGCACTTGCTCTGTTGCACATCTGAAAGAGAGTTTTTATGTGCCAGTTTGGTCACTCCCCTGAGCCCCTGTGCACAGTGCACTGGTGGTGAGGGCACGTGGGAGGCCCTTGCCAGAAGCCCCATCCCAGAGCCCTGCTTTGACCCTTCCAGCCAGGACTTGTCCCTGCCAGGTCCCTCTCACCCTCATGGGAGGTCACACATCAGCCAGTGGCAAACAGTGACCAGGATGCTCAGCAAGGAGAGCCCTGAACAATATTTTGTGTTCCAGCAAGGACTTTAAAAATCCATCAGTGCTCCTGAATCATGTTTTATATCTAGATAAAGTTACACATATAAAATTGCTGTTATTCATCAGTGAACTCCTTTAATGATCAATTGCTAATTAAGTTCCACTGCCCTACTAGATCTAAAGCAAATCCCTTTCTGAGACACAGGAAGTGCAGCCAATAGCATTTATTGATTATGCTTGTCACAGGCATTGGAGAGGGAAAGGAGCTTTTTTTCTTGCCCATTCAGAAGCTGTATGCCAGCAGGGTCTGGAAAACAGAAATCAGAATCACCAGAATAATTTGTTATTACCTAAGTCCTTTTGACTCTGGGCGTGAACACATTTTCTACAGGAATAAAAGTACCAGGAAATATCTGGTACCTGCCCTGACTAAGAGAGAGGTGGAAAGAAATCAGTGTAATGCTCATAAACACAGAAAGGTTGGCTCCTTTTCAATGGCTCTTGAATTTCTGCTGGAGCAGCTGCCCCAGTGAAATACATTGTACAACAGTGGCTTTTCCCAAAAGAGATTTGTCCCTAAAACCCTTGGCTTTGCAAGTTCTTCCAGTGTGGCTTTACCAAGCCTGGCCCAGGTCTGCCTGGGGCCTCAGCCTGCAGCCAAACCTAAGTGAACTTTCTGTTGAGACCTGCTCTGTTTCTCTGGGCTGCTCCTTGCTGTTTATATATTAAACTCATAAATTCCTTCACTAACAAGAAACAATGCTCCTTACCTATATTTTTTTTAAATTATAAATCTTGCTCTTAGAACAATTTAAAAC
The DNA here is from genome assembly GCA_013399835.1 of Leptocoma aspasia. Classification (NCBI taxonomy): domain Eukaryota; kingdom Metazoa; phylum Chordata; class Aves; order Passeriformes; family Nectariniidae; genus Leptocoma; species Leptocoma aspasia. The sequence continues at coordinate 94,921 of VXAX01003042.1, read as the reverse complement.
TGACTTACAGTTGCTTTCTCACTGCTATCAATCAGAGATGCACATCAATTCCACAGTGCTCTGGGGACCCAGTAGGTTAGAAAAAGCAAATAGGAAAATAGAATGAATATTTTATTTTTGTTATTCATTGCAATAGCCTGAAAGCAGGCCATGAAATCTGCTAAAAGTAATAGGAACTAGCTGCCCTTTTAATATATCCTTTTTAAGGTGTCTATTAGGAATCCAGAACACAGTTCAATATTCATTCCAGCAGCATGCCTCAAGATTTTTTTATTTAAGCCCAAATTTCTTGTGTGTCAGAAAGACTTCATGCTCTTTCTTGCTGATATTTTACTGTGGCTCAAACCTCCTTTAATACTGTGTGAACATGGATGTGAGTGTGAGCATGTGAGAGAGGGAGCACCCACCCAAAACCTCACCTGAATCTCTCAGTGTTGCACCTTTGTGCCATTTTCTGTTGATCTGGGGCCACCCAACAACCCCAAAAGTGCCCAGAAACACTGGGCATAAACCACAGTTTTCAGCCAACATCTTATTTGTGACATTTTCCTGAACTGAGCCTTTTTTTCCCTCTATATATTTTCTTTCAAAAGCCCAGCTGTGCAAAACCATTACAACCATCACTTATGCCCCAGGCAACTTTTTTTTTTTTTGCTTTATTTCTACAGCAGGAGGTGATTACTGACAGAAGTTCTCTCATTCTTCCTGAAAATCAGCCCAAGTTTCCCATTGCCTCTGGGCATGAGCTTCCCAGCGTGGAGCCTGTCATCTGATAAGGGCAGAAAGAAGAATCTGGTACTTAGAATATGGGAAGAACACCTGAGTCAGTGTTTAATCCTGTACTGCAAAGACATTTGGTCATTGGCTCATGTAAAATCTCACATCTCTCCTCCGGTTTTACAAGTGAAAAGAAAAATACACTCACTGTCTTTGCTGGTTTTCGGTATATCCTTGTGGTAAATTATTTTTCTTTCATCAACCTAGAGAATAAGCTGCCTCATAATGGGATCATGTGGGACATCTCACCAGAATGGCTGTGTTGGTCAGTAACATGGAGACACTGAGATGTGGGGTAGCTGAGATAAATCAAGGCTTCCTTAAATCCTGATCAAGAAATGGTAGACTGGGAGAGATTTCTCTTTAGTGCCAGGAACAGGTCCCAGCCAACTCCACCAAGAGTTGATGGGTGCTGAAAACACTTTCCTGAGGGTGTGGGAAGTCAGAACTCCTAAGAAAGCAAAATAAAAGGAATTAACTCAAACAGTCCCAGGATGGAACCTTCTCATTCTCAGGATGGACCCAAAGCCGAGGGGGCCTTTGGGCTCAAATCCAGGCTGACATCTGAGCAGTATCCCAAACAACAAGGGCAGAAATGCCTCCAGCCTTTCTCCCCATGGAGGGGACACACCAATGTCCCCAGTGCTGGGAGTGCTGGAGATTCCTGAGCTGAGAAGGGCTGCAGGTCCCTTCCCTCATTCCAACCACTCCCATGGCCCTCACTCTGCCTACTCCAGGCAACCCAGATAAATAAAACCAAAGCAGGAATGCCTCATTTCACCTGACACTGGGAAAAAAGGCAAATTATCTGACTTGAGCAACAATTAGGAAGCAGAACATTTCTCTGGGCACTGCTACAGAAGCTGATCATCCCTCAGAGCAGAAGCCATAATAGCTTTTGAGTCATTATAAGCACTGCACATTCAAGCAACAGTGATTTGCACTGAAAATAATCTCAGGAAGGCAGGGAAAACAGCATTTATGTAAATAAACTAACCTCTCTGTTTGGATACATTTGTATTGCACATGGGTGTTGTTTTTCCACATCTGAGGAACCTCATATCAGAGAAAGAAAACAAGAACAAAAAGGATTAAAGAGCTTCAATAATTTTAATATTTCACTTCCATTTTGTGGACACTATTTTCCACAATCTGATACTAGATGCAAATAGTGGCAGCCAAGTTCAGTTCTGTGTTTACCAATGCAATTCCAGGTTGATATCCAAAAGCCACATTTACTGAAACCCAATGAAAACTGCATGTCAATCACAATGTCTGCATCAGAAGCAGAGCTGGGATGTTTTACAAAAAGCTCTGAGAAATTGCCTCTCAGAAAAAAGGTGAAGGTGATTGAAGCTGTTACTGCTGTGAGACCCTGGGACTGTCCATAGCCACCTGTACTCCTGCAGCTGTTTAAAACAAACCAGTCTTTTATTTTAAAAGGAAGTAAAATAAGAAGAAACAATTTTTTTTTAAATGGCTACAGAGAGAAATAGTACAGACATGCAGTTCTGCAGGGCAGAGAGCTCAGAGAGCTCATCTAACTGCACTTCTGCATTGTAAGACACCCACAAAACACGCAGTTCCAGATTAATACAGCCCAGTTTTAAAGTTTGTTTGTTTAAGTCAACCAGACAACTATTTTCAGTTGAACTGCTATTCCCTAAGGGGTTTTGCCCCAGTTTTCTTTGTTTTTACACTCACTTTAGTTAAACTGTTCCAGCTTTGCCTACAGGAAGAGTGCCTGGATTTAAAAATACCTTTGCTGGGAACAAACAAAACTGTCCCACGGTGCCAATTGTACCAACAAAAAGCTGGATTCCTCATGTGGTGCTATCCTCTGTGGTATCTCTCTTCTCTCACTGCTGGAAAAACGAGCCAGCAATCTAGAGCTTTACCAGTAAAGGTGGAAGTACACTCCACCTGGAGAGCTGTCCCTGCACTGTCTGCCCAAGGTATCTAACCCCAGCAGGACACTTTTAGGCAGGTGAATTTGTCAGGAGTGCACACCCCATACATCTTCATCTCACAGCTCCAGCACGGCTCACCTCTGAGAGCATTGGCACAAATTAAGGTGTCCAGGCAAGCTTTGAATAATTAATTTCACAGTGTCAGGAGTCCTTGATCAAGGTGGGAAAACCCAGTGCCAAGCAAGGCCAAGTCCTCACACAACTCTTGCTGAACATCCCTCACACCACGGGGCTCCTGACGGGCCGAGGGATGGACCTGCAGCTGCTGCAGCCTTTACTCCAGAGACACTCTGCCAACTCCAAGGTCACCAACACACTGGCCCCATGCCCTGGGCTTCACCAGAGAGGGACCATCACCCTTCAGTGCTTGGATGAAGCAATAGTGCTCCAGCTCTGAAGAAGAGCCACGGAGGTGGCCTCTCGCTGTAAAGCATCTCCAGGAGATGGCACGGGCTGGCCGAGATGTGCTTGTTGGAATGATTGGCAACATCACACAGGGAGGGTTTCAAAGGCCACAGCAGTTCTGGGGGGAATAAAGCAATGCATCAGAAGTGAAAAAATATACCCAACAGAAGTAAAGGTGTGCTGGGCATTCCCCTCCTCCTGCACGTCTACCTTGAAGCATTGCAGACACTGGTAAGGTCAGAGCCCGAGCACATGGAGCCATGGAGCAGCACTCCTCTGCCTCCAGCCCTGCTTTGGGGTCTCTAAACCCTGCTTTGGCTCCTCTCTGAGCTTTTGCTCTGACACAGGACATGCAGTGACACCATCAAACCCAGCAGCTCACCCAGCCTGGCCCTGCGCTGCACAGAGGTGTCAGAGGGCTCAGCAAGAGCCAGGAGACATCCCAGATGCCTTCAGCTGCCAAGGTGCTGCAAACCTGGACTCCTCTCATGCTATGGAAGCCACAAAATCCCTTGTCAAAGTGGTATCAGCACACACCACAAGGATATTCTTACACTTGCTATCCAGATGGGGGGAGGGCACACATCACAGCTGTTGGGAAGGGCGGTGGAGAACCCTGCAGATCCCTGCAGGTTCCTGCAGAGGACCAACACAAAAATGCAATTCAGCAGCCACAGCCATCCTCCAGACCTGTCTAGACTGCAGAGTGCTCAGCTCACAAGTGGGAGCAGGCTTGAAAAGCCACCACTGCAGCCAATGTGCTTCACCCCACCAGGCCTGGGGCTCACTCTTGCCAGTTTATTGCTTTCTACGTATCGTTTTCTGTCAGACGGGGTTTGCAAATCTGAGACAACTCTATTTTATAAAGTAAATTGAGTTCTCGCCTATCTACATAATAAATATTAAAACATCATCATTGTAATTTTAGGCTGGGAATGTTTATGTAAAAACATTGTGCAGATGTGGTGGAAGACTAATAAAGTGATGCTAATTATCTAATCAATCTTTCTTAACCTTTGTCTTAGACACTACATAGTGCTCATGCTAAGCTTAGATTCATTTTTCAGGGTCTAAATAATGTTGTAATCATAGCTGTAATGTGTGGGTTCATTGGAAACTTCTCTTTAGATGTAACATTGTCAGTTTACACCCAAATCTGTCTATAAGCCATCTGTTGCAGAAACCGGTCATTATCAATTTTATCAATCTGTTCCCAAATATTGCAGATGCCAGCCACTAGGAACCATCTGTTAGTGTAAAAAAAAGTAACAATTCAATAAGCAGACTATTTGGGGAGGAGGTGGGGAAATATGCTGCAATACTTGGCACAAAAGGCAAACTTACTAATCGTTGCAGTTTTACTACTGACCTATAACTCCTTTTGGAGCAATGCCAAGCTCATTGATCAGCCATCAGTGGGAGGGAGACTTCCAGGAGACAGTAATAACCATCAGCAGTGATGGGAGAGGAGAACTGACACCTACTCCTGCTGTAACATATTGTCCAACAGTGTCCAGGCTGCTGCTGGCAGTGACTTTCCTGAAGTCACCAGTGCAATAAGAGCAGCTTTGACTGATTTTCTGTAGCTATGCTTTAAATAAGGACATTCTGCATAAACAGGCTGGGATTTTATGTTCTCATGGGTTTGTTCAGTATGAGAAATAAAGCAAACTCCATCTCTTTCTCAAATGACCAGCCCTCACTGCGATGCTCAGAACGGCTGGGATCCTCTGAATGCCCCAAAATCAAAGCCCCTCAGCCCTCCCGTGAGCTGACCAGACAAGCAGCTCCTCCAGAGACAAGGCTTCTTTACAAATCACTGGAAGAGTTCCCAAAGCTGTGCTGGGGTTGGGAGTATCAGTGCCCATGGTGGGGCCAGGACTGGTTCTTCTCAGAAGTGATAAAAGAGATAAAAGCCACATTTTGGTCAAAAACCTTTAAATCCTTCATTTTATCATTTATGCACCTGTAAGCTTGCATATTAACCGTCCAACAGAAACCTAGGTATTAACCACCATGATAATGGCCATTTGGCTATCACCAACTTGCTTGGGCCTTGTGTAGCCACCACCTCCACCACATTTGCTTGTTCCTAAGATGCCTCTGCAGAGGCCTGCAAGCCCTGGGTGGAGAATCTTGAGAGCTAAAAAGCTCTGTGCAAAGAGAAGCACAGGCTGAAAAGTAAGAAAATCCAAGATACAGCAGACATGCTGACACTGAAGTGCTGCCCAGAACCTGTCTCCCTTGCTAACAATTACATTTCCCCCTTGCTTGTCTTGTCCACAGAGCAGCCTGATTTGACAAGTACCTGGCAGATAAACATGTAATGCTGGAATAATAAAGCACAGAAGCTCAGTGCTAATGAACTACTCTTGCAGCAAGAGCAAAAAAAAAAAACATTTGTTTTCAGACACAGCTTTCTCAAGAAAGAAAAATCCCAGTTTAGTTTCAGTTTGTAGGAGAATGTGCGTTCAGAAAGTGCTTCCATTTGCAGGTCCTAATGGGTACTTTTATTTGGGTCAGATGTATAATTGTTTGAGCAGTTATTCTCTTGGAAAGCTGCTTTGTCCATACAGTCAGCCTCAGGACTCTTTCACCTCAGCAATTTGGGTTAAATCCTTATCTGTCTCAATCCCATTTAGAAACAAAAAATCCAAGCCATTTCCTTCAGCCAGAATAGAGAGTGTCTGCAAAACTACCCTGTCAGATAATCCCATCTCCAGGTCTTGCAATTCCTTAGATATGTTCTGCATCATCTTACAGATCTAATGCTTCTTCTCATGCCCATACATTCATATGCACTTGTAGGTAGATAACTATATATAAATGTTCAGGTCCAAAGTGTTTTTCCTGGAGAAAGGAGCATGGAGTAGGCTGAGATAAACAAGGGAGTGGATTCTTAGGTTAGAGCTCCTACAGCTCTAAGTTCATTCATCAATGCTGTTGGGGAATGAAGAAGTGCAAATATTTCTTTGAGGATGCAAGTGTTGGAGTGGGCAGGCAGGAGGCAGTGGGAGAAACTGATATTTGTAAAAATTTGATAGGAATTGATATAGCTGAGCCCTTTGCTGGTAGAAGGAATTGGAAAAAATAAAAGCTCAGTATTCATATGCTGTGAGGCGAAAGCCAGACCTGTGTGGGATTATTACAAATGGATTTGGCTGTGCTTAGTGTTTTCAATTAGGTGTTTATAATAAAAAGTAGCTCAATTCTCTCACTCACAGCTGAACATCAGCATGCAGGCCTGCAAGGGTAACTGACCTTTTTGAATGTTAATTATCTTTAAAAGGCCTGTTTGCCCAGAATTGTCTGAACCAGCTCTAACCAGCCAACAGGGTCACTGAGGAGAAATGATGGATGTCATGAAGAGTCATTTGATATCCATTAAAGGGGAGGAAAGCCATTAAAATATATCGGGCCCAGGGACCTTATGAAACAAAGAAAAGGTAATTACTTTAGGCTCAGATTTACCTGCCTGGACTAATCAATAAAAAGACACTCTGAAAAGAAGAGAGGGAGTAGAAAGAACACATTTTGACAAGTCTGTGAGGAACATCTGTCACCAGGGCAGAAGAAAAGGTCAATGCCTGCCCAAGTGCTGCTTGTCCAGCTGTGCCCAGGGAGGGGACAGGGGCTTCAGTGGGCAGCAGGGGCCCAAATACACCTTTTTAGGAGCATCACAGGTCAGAACAATTGTGTCAGCACACCCTCAGCCCCAGCCCTGGTTTTGGGTGCTTTGTGACAGTGGGACTATCGGGAGATGCTCAGGTTGCATTAACTAAGCAGATGGAGGTCCCCAATTAGGTGCCCTCATTTGCTGTCACTGTGTATGGACATCAGCTGCCCTCACAGGGGCTGAGCTGGGGGTACCAGAGCATTTCTGAATCTCAGAGCACATCTTAGTGGCTCAGCAGCTATGTGAAAGCAACCAAGCTGCTTTTTCAGTGTGGCAGTAAAGATTAACTTTGCAAAAATACCCTGGATTATGCATCATCTTCTGGGGCTCTCCATGGCCAGATGCTCAAGGCAGCAGGACTCAAGCCTTCACAAAAGTTTGCTGGGTTTTTAACACCCTGGTGGGCACCAAGCTCTTTGAAAAACCTGATCCCACCTAATCCCTTTTAAAATGTAACACCAATTTACTTCTCCACCAGGATATGTGCAAATTAACTGAGCCATGGAAGATGAGCAGGAAGGCTTAGGCAGAGAGTTGCCAGGGGCACCTCGTACCCCAGAAGTGATGCTATCCTGCCCTCACTGCCATCAGTGGGCACTGCAGCACCCTTCTATCCCAAAGCAAAGTTGCTGACTTTATTCACCGTGCAAATCACTCAGGTTTTTGCAAAACGAAATATCCTCCGAGCCACTTCACAGAACCCCATGTATCTTCCAAAATGAGACATGCTAAAAACCCACTAGTTAATTTTGTATCATTACTCACTCTAATTAAAATCTTTGTCAAGGGAATCTATTGCCTTTTTTCTATTTTCTGCTCTGATGTTGCAGTACTTGACATTACACCGTGGTCTATAAAGACACAGAATATTAATGCCTCCCATTCTAGGAAAAATATATTGAGTCTGCTCTACTATTTTGACCTTTTCAGTACATTGTATTTTGATTAACTGGCCAGCTTGCTTCTGCCCCACAGGTTTCCAAGGCTATAGGAGGACAAAGAGGTGGAAAAGCTACCAAATCACATTTCTAATCACTGGGAAGGTTAAAGGGGTGTGATCAAACACCACATCTCACAGACTGGCTGGGGCACAAACACAGGTGTGGAGAAGAATGCTGGAAACCAGAACGAAAAGGCCCCACCACCATCACAAACACCTTTTCCATCTTGAAAATCTGTATTTTTTTTCTCTCTATAGCCTCTGCAGGCACTGTCTTTCCTGAGAGCCAATTAATTCAAGTCACAAATATCTGCCCTGAATTCTTGCAGGTAATTAGCACCACGGGTTATCAACAGGAAGCTGGTACCCACAGGCACTTCAGATAATTGTGTTTCAATATTGGCACATTTCTGCTTACCACAAAAGGTCACTTCAGTTTCTCTTCTCTATTTTCTCCCTCTCTTTTACTAAATGAATGAAAAATCGTTATCATTATTTTGAATTCTCTAAATGTTTGGCAAAAGCTTTGGGCATTACAGGAGAGACATTAGTGACATGGGCACTTCAGGTGGTTGCAAAATTATTATTTTCTAATCCTCAGTTTCAGATATAACCCTCCTCAGCATACCAGTGAATGGAAAAACCCCAAGTCTAGTTAAATACTCATGCTCCTGAATTCGTTTCAAAGAAAAGCAATGGAAAGAATACATAATTATAATGTAGCACAACTATTGGTCACTTTAACCAACACCTGCAATTTAGGTAAAGAAGTATTTAGTACTGCACAAATTTGGAGAACTTTTTAGCTGTTACAATAAATTTTAAAGGGTAACCATTCACTTAATTATATGATGAATAACTTCCACAGACGAAGTATTATACATGAAGGACTATGCAATTACTTTGTAAATATGGGATTATATCTGTCCTTGAAACAAGAAAACAAATTAAATCAGCCTTGCAAAATTGTAGTCCCCACTCACAGTGAGTGAGTAATTCTATTGCAAAAATAAATTACAAATCATCATCTTTACAGAATGGTCATGGTAAAAGGACAGCTGGGGTGGTTTTGTGTCAGGGCCATACAATTTCAAGGCAAGGCTGTATCAAGTGTTAAATTTGTGTAACAACAAAACCTTCCCTGCAAGAAGAATTCGCGAGCATGCAATAAGTTTGTGGTTGCCTTGGACTGCTGAATAAACCATGTATTGGAAAAGAAGTCAGCAGTTGTGCCCTGTTAAGCAGAAGTTGTGAATCACAAGCATCACTGCTGGGAGTGAAGAGGGTAAGCCATGGCACCCCAGGAAGTGAAAGCCAAATTTACCCCTGCAGGGGGGGTTTGCACACACACCCTGTGACACTGGTCTGTGAGGCACCAACACAAACCAAACCAGGCTTGCAAATTTGCTTTCTGAATTCCTGAAGACGTGGTCTCATATGGAGTGCAGGAACAACAGGAGTGCTCTGAGTAGCTGTGACTTACTCCCTTTCTATCATCACTGCATTATTGCACTTAAGGGTTTCTTTATCGTGTCATTAAAGTTAATGAAATTTTATAGACACAGAACTGGTGGGTGGTATAACAGGGAACATTAAAATCATACTCTCATTTCAATCCCTCACAAAACCAGAAAGCCAACCACTTAACTACTAAAGACTGCAGAGAGCTTGAGTAAAGAGACATCGTGGCCCTTAATAAAAATGAAAAGGGGAAAAAAAGTGACACTATCTCAGCAAAAGAAAGTGTAGCCACAGTGCAATTCCCAGTAGCCTTCAGGAAATCAATACCCACTTCATATGGTAGAAAACTTTTCCTTTAACCTTTATTCAAGGTACAGCAGTACAATCGATCCTGGGTGAGGTGGCAGTGACCTTCCCCAGTGACACAGACCCAGCCCTGCTGCAAAGCTGCCACCACCAGTGTCCTCAGGGCACATCACATCCGACAACAGAGACCCTGAAAAAGGGCAAAAGCTTCTTGCTTACAGCCACCCAAGAACCTCACTGCCTGCCTAAGAAATCAACAGACCACTCACAACACCCAAGAGTTTTTCTTCCTTTTTTTGCCCCCCCCCCCCCCAACGTGTTATTCTAAGAGTCATGGGAAGTTTTATGCATGCTCTCCTCCCACTGTAAAAGGCAGTTAAGTACTTTCTTCCTAAAGGAATGAAGCAAAATATCAGGACAGACGGTCACCTTAGCTCACCTATTTTGAATAAAGATTGTTTTGTTAAATCAAATTATTTTTATGTTTCATTGGGTCATTGAAGCTTTTATTCACAAAACATAAATACGTAAATGCTTCTCACTGCAGTCAACTGCCAAAGCAGAGTGAACACCATTCCCAACCTGACTCATACCTAAAAGCTTCAGGAGGAATCCTGCAAAGCAATGATCTGCATCTCTTTGTGGTTCACACCTCTGCTGCACCCTGGATAAAAGAATAAGAAATTATTTGCTCCTCTAACATAAGATTTCCAGTAGCCAATCCAGGGAACACACCTCCTTAGCTTAAGTTCAGTTAAACCCTCTACTGTCCAAGTGTGAGAATCACTGTTTAAACATTACTCTTCAAATTTCAACCTACTGATTTTAAATTTCATAATTTCACACAGTTCATGATCTCCTACAACCCTTGATGGTGTAACTCACACACAACATGCACACCCACACAGGGTGTGAGCTCCCAGATCTGCAGCCTCCCATAAAAAGAGGAGTCAAACAACAAAACTGAGCTCTGGACCCCCATCCCATCATGGATTTTTCCCAGTTACAGAGAGGGTGCTGCTCTCTGTTCACAGGGACATGACGGGAGTGACGCAGTGCATGGCAGCAATCTGTGTGTCCATGTGCCTGAGAACTTCATTTGGTTTGTTTTTTATCTGAAAATGCCTATTTGCAGCATATTTCCTTCCACCTCCAGCCCTGAGCATCTTCAGGACACAGTTGCACACATGTGCAGCAGCCTGCTGAAGATGCTTAGGTGACAGAGATGTGTGTCTGCACACTGTTACATGATTTTCTGTTACTCACACCTGCACAAGCAGGAGGGGTTTGGGTGGGGGTTTGATTTCCTTCTGCCTCCTGAAATGTGTCCAGATGGATGTGCTGGTGCTGGTTGCCTTAGAAACCAGCAGAAGTTATCATACCTGGCCAGGGCAGAGTCTCTTGTGCTGCCAAGAGCAGGGAAGACACAAGGCAGGTACAAATGTTTTTGCTGGAAAGTGAAAGGTTTTTCTGCTCTGCACACAGCAGGAGCTCCAGGAGATGCAGCTCCAAACTGCTGCCAACCAGGAGGAGCCATCCCAGGAGGAACCTCATCTCTCTCCAGGCAGAGGGGAGGTGGGTCTTCACTAAGTCATCATTTTATTGTATTAAACAATTTTCCCTCTGTTCTCATGTGTCAATACAAACGACAAGTAACAGCTACAGATCACTATCTCGATGTTTATATTAAGTGATCTACATATGCAAAGGCTACTGCTATGATCATTTGTGCTTTAATCACCAGCACAGTTCTGCTGATTTCAAGCTCTAGTAGAAACACACAAAAATCAATGTTTGATAAATGGGAAGAGGCTTCAGTGGGTCAAGGAGGATTATTTCTGCACTTTTAAAAACTGCACAAAAGAAGGAAACAAAAATGTTGGAAGCTATTTAAAGAAACGCATTTGACAATATCCCTTTGAACAGGTTTAAAATTTACATATATTTATGCTGAAACTTTCCCAGGATATTTGAAATCATATTATTTTTGGGGGGAGAGGGAGAGTGGGGCAGGAAGAGGCAAGAAAATATACAAATATTTGAAAGCCAATTTTAGAATATGTTTATGTCCTTTTCAAATGCAGTTTGAAGGTCTGCAGTCTGTGCAACCATTGCCTTCGGTGCCATTTTTGTCAGTTCAGTGCAGTATTCAAAATCCATTTAATGCCATGAAAAGGAGCAGCCTTTTTCATGAATTCTGATTTATTTCATATTGAATCCAAGTCTAACATGGCACAGACGCAGCAAAAATTATGCTCAAAGCAACAACCAAACTTCCTTTCCACTTTGACAGGTGAACAAGCAGTTATTACATCTCTGCAGAGCCCCTTGCAGATTCTGTGTAGCTGAGTTTCCCTATTAAGAAATGCAATTTCACTTGGGTGCTGCAACAGCAAAACGTGGCATGTCGGGTCACGGCTAACAATGGAGATGGGAACGTGAACACGGATATAACTAACTTTCTCATTTTTCCCAAGTGCAGCAGTAATAAAAATGGAAATCAAGTCCAAAGCTAGAGTTGTTGCCAAGCCCTGGCCAGCACTGAGTGATGCCAGTGGCCACAGCCCATGTGGGCACCGTGCCCACCCCTGCCCAAGCCCAGCGTGGCCCCAGGAGCTGGGCAATGGCAGGACCTGGGCATCCTCCCTCCAGCACCGGGCACACAGAGCCTTCCCAGCCAGGGGCACAAGCAGAGCACACTATTTCTAGGGGAGCAGGACAGCAGCTACAGCTTTTTCTGACAACATATGCAGCAGCTCTTTAGAATAATGAAATTGTTTCAGTTGGAAAAGAATTTTAAGACTAAGAGCTTTCAAGATTACCAAGTTCATAAAACCAGCTCTGCAAAGTCCAGCAGCTTCTAAACCCAAAACCAGCCAGACCATGCAAGGGCAGCTCAGCAGCAACCCAAGGTGCAATGAAAAAGCAGCTAGGGGATGTCAAAGCTTAGCAAGTGACAAAGCTCCCTCCTCTGCAGGAGAAAACTTGTCCCATGATGAAGAGAAAAGGCTGATTGATTTATCTTGATATCCTATGCTCTTTAATGAAACTACAGAATGGATACCAGCTAGGGTAGGGATATCAAATAAAGCAATGATTAGATCCATGAAACAAGCAACCAAATATATTGCACTGAGCTCCAAAATTAAGATGCCAACAACAGACAATTACTTATCCTGGCTTTTCTCTGTGTGTGAATTAAAGAGAGTTAACTTCACCAATGACATTAGTTACTTGAAATGGTGAGGATGACTGATGTCTTGTAAGTAAATTCATTTTACATCTAATTATGAATGTGTTTTGCTGGTTTTCGACCAGGAACAAGTCCCCTCTACCTTAGTGCACAAGGACAAATCCTCAGAAGAAGCAGGGAGGCAAAGTCAGCTGTACCTCTGACCCAGAGTATTTACATTGCATTTTTCCTGTATAGATACCATTAACGTACAAGGCTGGCAAAGAGATTCCAGTACCAAAGCATAAAAAGGTCCCTGTGGTTGGCAAATGTTTGTTTGCAATAGTTTGTATTGACAGCACTTGTGCCAGCTCTGTATTTTCTCTCCTCGGGTGTTCATGTAAATGTGGTTTAATCAATAGCCCTGCAAATGTGCTCCCCCACCTCCTTCAGCCAGCCCAGAGCCAGCAGCCCCCAGAGCAGAGGCTGTGCCTCTGCCAGCACCCACCAGAGCACAGCTCCCATTTCCAGCTGAGCCCAAACGGGCACACGGCACAAACCCAAACTGCAGCCGAGCTGGGGACACTCGTGGAGAAAAAGGATGCATTTCTCAGGGGAAGGAGCTGCCAGAAAGTGTTTGCTCTGCTCAGTTCCTCAGGGCAGGAAGAACAGCTACATCCACAGGAGGGTTGAAACCTACAGAGCAGTGCCTGGGGCCAGTCCTGCCTGTCCCACCTGGGCAGAGGTGCCTCACCTGCACCTCCTGCATGTCCCCCTGTCATGCTCAGCCTCCTGGCCTGAGCTCAACCCCCAGCAAAGCAGCTGTGACCTACTCAGGGCTGAGACTGGTGTTTAAAATAAGAGCAGCTGTGCAAGGAAAGTACAGATCAAGTCACACTCGCTGGACAAATTCAGGTCCTGAGGCTACAACCTACTTAATGTGATAGGGGTGTGATTTGTGAAGCCTTTTCTCAAAAGACATTTTTCCTGCTGAGATCAAAGTCCCATGCTGGGCAGGGGAGGGAAGCAGTACAGCAATTCCTGATTGTCTGCTCCCTTGCATCCCCTCCTGCAGAGGACACCAAGTTACAACTCCCATTTAAAAATGCTCATCTCACTTCCCTCTTCCACTAAAGGCAGCTACAGACATTGTTCCTGCAACACTGCCATAAGCACACCTTGTTGCTGAGGGCATGGGGGAGGCAGAGCAAAATGCAGAAATGTCTCAATAATAATAGTTACAATGATGATGATGATGATAATAATAGTAATTAAAAGGATGGCTGGGAAATAGTTGAGTTTGCACAAAGCCAGTTTAAAAAATTGGCAAAGGACTGGGAAGTAGACTGCTTCATTTTCTTTCCTCAAGGTTATATTCCTCTCTACTTTATCCACCACCATTGTAATTCTGTCTCTAAACCTAATAAATTTCCCACAGAAGCCCTATTCATTCTAAAACCTGTGACTGCTGATTCAGGGAACTGTCATGTTTTTCCATGCCAGCATCAGTTCACACTGTACTAAAAAAAGCAAGATAAGGACTAGAAAATAAAAGGCAACATTGTGCTTTTACCCAAAAGAAAGAGGCAGCTTAGGAGGAGTTGACAGTCTTATTTTGTTGATCATCAGTCTCTGCAATAGGTTCTGTGGCCAACTAATGAAATGCAGGCTGGAAGAAACATGATTTCATAAGAAATCTGACCTCTCTTACACTGAAATGTAGAGATAAATGTGAGGTGTAGCTGTGTCTGTGCTGTACTGTCCAGGCTGAGCAGCCACACAGATGAGGGTGTTGGGGGTGGAAAGAACTAACAGGCAACCCTACACTGCCCCAAGGACATTCCCACGAGCAATGTGGCACCTGCAGACCAGAAACAGGGGGGTTATTCTTTTCCTTCTAGCTTTGACACAGATGCAGTCTTTATATCAGAAAGACTTTTATTTCCTTTTGTAGGCAGAGAACAAGATCCTCTCTGCCATTGCACAGCACACGTGGTACCACCACAGGGAGAGCCTGGAGCCCCCCAGCCCCCTGCTCCTGCCATGGAAAGGTTGCTTCAAAGCACACAGCACTCCAGGGCACCCTGGGCTTCCCTCAAAGCCTTCCAAGAGGAGTTCAGCAAAAGTGCTGGGTGTTTTTTGATCCTGGCATCTGTTCCGGGGTAAGTGATCAGATGCCACCAAACTCTGTCATTTTGCCATCCAGAATGGGACAGTTGCACTCCCTGGTCCCACAGGCAGCCTCTCCTGCCTCCTGACACTCCTGGTCACACTTTCCTTTAAAAAAACATTGATTTAGTCAGATTTCAAACATTTGTTTACACTGGCTCTTTTTCTCTTGGGTGTGCTCTTTGCATGCTTCTCTCCCCTGAACCTGCCATGTGTCACTGTGCCAAGAGAAATCATAATTAACACACAAATATTCAGAGGGCAACAGGCTGAACAACAAGATTTGCTGTGTTTGTACACATTTCCTTTTTCTAAGGTTATTTCTCTCATAATAGAAGTCTAGGCATTCTCTTTGAAGCTGTTTTAATTGGGGGAGAGCTGGCTCTTGCCAGCTGTTAAAACACTGATATTTGCCACTGTTGAGGTGCTTTTTGATTTGGTTTGTCTTTTTGCTGATACAATTTGCTAAGCGGCCAACCTCATCTTAATTTATTTATTGGCTCATCTCAGGCAATGGCTACAAGTTAATTACAGCTTGCTTTTGCAACACAAAATCGTGCAGCAAATGTTTTTTTATCCATGATCAAATCCTTGGATTACTCTGTTAATTGTGACCTGGATTAACCACAGAGAGTATTCCAATTTAGTAGAGAATTTCCCTGGTTTATTTTTGCGGTCACAAGACATGTTTCGCTGGCAGAAAGTAAGGTAAAACCATTAAGTGTGCTCTGGGAATGACATTTAATTTCTGTATCAAGAGTTCTCCATTTAAATCTGCCACCATTCCTGCTATTAAAAGAAGCAGAGCAGCAACACAGGCTTTTTGTAATAATTCATAACCTCTCAGCAACCAAGAGCATGTTACACAGAAACTGCTGCATGATCCATCTCCACCCCCCACAGACTCAACTTTTGTTGGCAGATTTGTCAATCATGTTTATAGGCTCCTTTCTGCTGTACAGTCAGGAATTCTCATCCTATTTTGATTTGTGTCATAAAAATGTACCAGGACTGATATACACCCAAGGACTTTCTGTTGATTTGTTTCTGTCACACAAGCTATGTCTAATTTATTTATAACTTATCTCATTGTATTAGATCACTTTGTAATCATATTTAATTTAGATTTATTCCCAGCAGTTCAGGTTGGCTCCAGGCATTTAATTAAATTTTGCCCTCTTAAGCCACTTAGTCAGTCTAGATTTTAAACATGATGTCGTTTTCCCTTGGACAGCGCTTTTCTATCCATAACCTTTGAATTGGTAATTTGTGCAGTTGCATCTTACACGACATTTTCAAGAACTCTCAATGCTGTGCAGTGTGAGCACCTGTGAGGAGCCCAGGGAGAGGAAGCCCAGCACCATCCAGCCATGCTTTGATGGGCACTGCACCATTTAGACACCATTTTACTCTGCATTTTAACCTGAAATTGAAATCACCAACTCAAACATGGCAGAAGGGATGAGGTCAAAAGCAGAGATAATAAAGATAATAAACTGTGCTATTAAATTACAAATTTTTTTTTTGAATGTTCAAACTGAGAATTAAAATCTGTGTTTCCAAAAAATTCTAGTATAAACGTATTGAATACGCCTAGAATGCAATTCAATTCAGATTATTTTAATTTGATATTATTGCCCTTTAGGAGATGGACTTGAATGTGTTTAGAAGAAGAAGAAAATTTATAGCTGAAAATTAAGATTGGAAAATAACCTTAACTACAATTTTCATTAACTACTTTGCTTTTCTTCCCTGATTTCTATGAATAAGCCAAAAACCTTTGCATGAACAGGATTCTTCATGGTTTCTTAAGAATTTTTCCTCTCTTGCTGATTACTGGAATTGTCTCTCTCCTTCTGCTGGTACTGACAAATTACAGTATTTCAGAGAACACACTTTAAATTTCCCTTTGTCCTGCAATTTGCCTCACTTTTGTTCCTCAGTCTTGAACAAAATCCTGTGAGTTTCACTAATGCCTCCTCCTTGGTGCAAAATCCTCCCCCTTAATTTTCTCCTGCCACTCTATCAAGTCTGATATGATTAAAATGCAGATTAAGACATGACCCCATAATAGCCACACACCTCTGGGTGCTTTATTGTGGTCTGGAGTTCCTAAAGCACTTGGACATCCTGCCTGCTGCTTTCTTGCCCACGCCCAGGGCACAGCACAGTGCAGAGACAGCTGGGCTAATCATAATGCAAATTCAGTGATAAACTAGTCACTTAAATTCCACTAATATATCTTAATTTTTCACCCAGCAATATGATACATGGTGCCAATATAATTCAATCTTCCTACATTTTTCATGAGTTAAATAAATCACATCAAGATAGAGTCCTTCAACCACAGTATTTCACTCTGCCTGCAAATCTCCTTCACAGGAGTGCAGAGGAAACTCCACATCCCCCTTTACTGGCACCAAGGAAGTGGAACCCAAGGAAATGTGGATCCCAGGAATCAGCAGGTGATGGACACAGGCAGTCCCCCAGGTTAGCACTCTGTCTCTGTGAGTTACTATTTCAAAAAAGGCATGAGAAGAGCCTGTCTCTAATGAGCTTTCCTGCTGCTGCTCAAGCTCAGGCACTGGGATAAGAGTAATTATAACCTTTCCATAATTCTGGACTTTCTTTTTAAAGCAGAGCAATTGTTTCAACCCTTCCTCCCTCAGCCCAATGGATCCACAGCATCCACAGAAATGTCTGGACCATTTCAGCCTTGACATCTTGCCTTCAGCACTGCTGGGCAGGAGCAGTGAATCCACAAGGGCATTCTCCCAGAGCTGACTTCCAAAGAGTTAAAGAGGGCTCTGATTTGTTGTGTGCCCCAACTCACAGCCTCACAAACCTGGGCCACCCAGGATTTCTCTGTGCTGCTGCTGCTGCTGGGTTTTAGTACCCCAGGCTGCTTGAATGAACGTATAGTAAAAATCTGTTTTTCTTCCCCTATTTTTCATGGCAAAGAGCAAATGGACAATTCCCATGAGCCAGCATCCATTGTTATAAGCAAAGATCATGGAATGAGCCTCTGGAGGTACAAGCAATCCTGCTACCAGAGGAGTCATTGTACATCTCAGCCTTCATAGTGGTCACTATGGCTTAGGGAATTACAGTTCTATAAGAAATTTCTTTAGCATTCCATATCAAAGTTTTTGGGATCATAAAAAATTTGAGATCAAGAAAAATGTATTTCATATCCTTGCTTTCCATTTTTCCCTCTCTAGCAAAGATCATTGTGCTACAGAGCACTTGCTCTCCTACCTCTGGCAGAGCTGCTCTTTGTCGTTTTCCTTTCATCATTTATTTTCAAAGCTGCTCTATAAACTTCTTATCAATGCATTTCTAATAATCTTAACAGACTTTTATCAAGGAAAATGATAAGTTTCCACTGTCAAGAGTCCTTTCTCTGAGCCTCAAATGCTGACATTTTTTTGACAATTTATCTAAAGTAAATTGTTTTCTATTGACTTTTTTCAGCTGCTTCCAGAATGACGACACTTTTTAGCTCTGACAGTTCATTTGGCTTTCTATGCTTTCTCTTTCTTTTGGTTTTCCCCTACCATCCATAAATCTTAAAAAAAAAACCAAAAAACCACTGTACTTTGCCAACAATGTCTCACTTCAAATGTGTTCCATTAATTTCTCTGATTCTGTTGCTTTCACTGCCATCAAAACCAGAAACAACAAAACATTTTTAAAAGCTACTGAGGTTCTTATTTGATAGTCAATTTTGGTATGTTTTCAATATTTCAGTTTGTTGGACTGTGGAGTGTTACTTGGTCTCATTTCCCTTTGGAATCACTAAGTGCTCATCCTGGAAGATGCTGGAGCTGACTCCTGGGCCACATCTGCTTTGTACCTCGGGAAGCCAGCAAGGGGTGGCTGTGTCCCTTGGGCATCCCCAGTCCCTTTATCCAATTCCTCAGTTTCCAGCTGGTCTGAGGTCTGACTGTGCACCCTCTTTGCTGCCTGCTCATTACAGTCTCCCCTCATGTTCAGCAGAGAAAGATGAAAGCATCATTTACAGCCTTTGCTGAACTGGAACCACATGTCTATTTTCCTTCTGCAACAGACTTTTTTTCTGCAATATCACTCCATTTTCCTACGTGTTCCTTCATTCTTCATACACAAATTATTTGATTGAGCTTTACTCTATATTCTCTGCAATAAACCATTTCAGGATTTATTCCAACCTTATGTTGCTGCAGTGTCATGTTAGGAAGCAAATTAAGTTTATTTTTATATCACTTTCTTCCAAGACTGTCTGTTCAAAAAGAGATCTCCTTCTTCTAAATACTCAGATTTTTATTCTCTTTCCCGTTCCCATCACCTTTGACTTCCTTCCTTTCTCCTTTGCCTTCTGCTCATTGCAGATTAATGATGTCTTTCCTTCAGAACACTCTTGTAGCACCCCCACACCACAGTTCTGACACCAGAGCAGCTCAGCATTTCCAGATTCCCTGTATCACACCACTCATGAGCCCAGGAGATGCTTCAGAAGCCACTGGCCCAAACCAGAACTCAGTTTTGGCTCTGTGACCACTCACTGCTCCCCAGCCCAAGAAGAATGGGGTTTGTTGGGGGCCTGATGCCAAATAAGAGAAGGAGGAAACTTTTTAATTTACTAGATAATCTCTTCTACCTTTCCCAAACCTTTCTCACTGTCACATTTCCTTTGAAATTTCTGGCACACGTCAAATTCCTTGCAGCCTCCTGCCATGGATTTGTGCCTATTGCTTGTAGCTGTATCCACACTGCTGAGAAATCCCTCTCCACTCCATAAAGGATTCTTTAGGTGTGACTTGCAGTTGCTAATTTTAAATTCATAGCTGTCACCATTGAAAGGCCTTCCTCAGCAACTTCTGCCATGTTCTTAGCTATTACATCAAACCCTCCTCCACTACCTAAGGACAGAACAAATAAATTCTAATCACATGTACAAACATCCTTCCAATATTTGCTAAGCATTAAATCAACTCTTTATCTTTTCTCTTATTATTTCCCAGCATACTCTTAAAGCTCAAGAGAGCCAGAAAATGAGAGGAAATGTGCAGGGCATGCCAAAATAAAGCAGGAGGGGACTGCATATTTTTGATTCAAGGGAGAAATCAGAGGCTTGAGTGATGGCTGACAACAGACTGGATGAGGAGCCCAGCACCAGATTTGAACCTCATTCAAGTCTGAAGCTTATAACTAGACCACAGCCTTGAGAAATATATTGGGTGAAAAGGTTTATTATTATCAAAGAAGAAAATGTGTAGGAATTTTCAGTAAGATATGTATGATAGAGAAGAGAGTGGCTTTTCTTCACATAGATCTGTTTGGCAGGTGCTGGCACAGCCTCTTCCCATTTTAATCTCTCCTAGGTCTTCATTGTTATTTACTTATGCCACTGTCATAGCCTTAAAAAAACCAAGATCTGATGCAGGATGGAATTTTTCCACACTTCTAAATGACTTAAAACCATGAGTGTCTTTTGCTTTGACAGCAAAGGTGCTCCTAAGAATGGATGAAATCTTTAATCTGCCAGAATTAGAGGTGGCAGAGGAGCATGTCTGTAGCACGTGGAAAACATTGCAGCAGCAGTGGAAGCAAAGGCACTCCCTCACTCTCAGAGCCACCTTTTCCTCAGTCAGAGGCAAAGTGCCTTTGCTTGCCCACAGCTCAGCTGAACACACCTCCAGAAGCAAAGCTGAGGAGAGAGCAAGAGGTGGTGGTCCTAAAGCCACTACAGAAGCAATAAAATGAGGCCTCTGTTTGGCAGACTGCAAAGTCAGAGACAAATGGGATCTTAGACATGCACAAAGCCAAACTAAACCCAAAAGCTTTTTCCTTAAAAAAAGATCAAGAACCCCCCACACAAACACAATCTCAGCACTCAAGGTGCAGCTGCACACAGACATGCAGATACCCTTGTTTTACCAGCTCCAAATCTGAAAGTTGCAAGGAGAATGTATTCACTCTGGATTGCCAAATATATTGCTATAAATAGCATACAAAGTTGTGAAGAATATGTAATGCTACCAAGAGAATTCCTTCATTTTCCCTGAACCATTCTTTGCAGTTTTCATCATTTTCCTAACTGAACCCACCAGCATTCTGCATTGCATGAGCATTAACACACCCATCAGGTTTTCTGTGCTCCTGAAATCAGTGTTTCTACAGCACATTTGGAAAAGAAGTTCACATCCAAAACATGCTCCAAGTAGCATAAAATGGAAACTGAAGAGTGTGGAAAGGTGCCTGTGCTGTGGTGGGCTATGGATGAGGGCAGAACCCAAAGTCCTGTCCTGGAGAGCACCTGTAATGTCACACATCCTGTCCAAAAGGTGCATGAGAGAAAAGGTGCACACATCCATGGAGAGAAAAGGGGGATACTGCAGGGCTAAGGGCAGAGAGAGGCAGAACCTCCCTCCTTTGTGACAAGTGGCTTTCCCAGGTAGGCACTACCCACAGGGACAGAGGAACCAGCAGCCTTTAAACTGCTCCATCCTCACCCACTCCAGGTGAATCTCCCTTCTCAGCTCTGTGGCACCAACAGGAGCTGGTCTCAAGTCATAATTAGTGACTTTCACAGGAGTCATGAACTCTGAGGGCAGAGAGAAGAAACTGGGCATTTGAAGTGTCAATCAGCACACACCACACAGGATTCTTCTGACAATGTCCCCCACAAATGTTAGGGGCTCAAGACATCTACAAATTACAGGGAGCAAAGGACACCTAGAGCAAGAATGGCAATTTAAATCAAGGGTGTTTCAAAGGAGGAGTGGTTCCAAGGTACCTGATGGTGTAGGGAAGGAACAAGGAAAATGGTCCTGATGATTAGAATATGCTGCAAATATTTTAATGAACTTTTGGCTGTTTAAATTCAGATTTTATATTTGCACATAACATATACAGAAGCAAATGAGCCTACCCTGGAAAGCTAAGCAGCCAAATCCTGCTAATTCCTGCTAATAACCAATATTCCATTACAAGTTGCTGAAGCTAAAAAAAATTAGTGAGTAAACAAGCAAATAAGACAAGCTGAAAAGCAGAGTATCACAAGCCGGTTTTTATGGAAGTTCAATGACTTGTAGCTGCTTGTGGAAAGCACACATCTGATTTTCTACTCTGTCTCATCTGACAGTCAGAGAGGAGGAGGAGAGAGCCAGTAGCTCATTTTGCCAGAATGGCTCCATCCTCCCCACCAGGGCAGCACTGTGGAACCTGCTGCAAACTGGTGAGCAGTGGGAGGGAGCAAGTCCTGGCAGGACAAGGAAAAATTTTAACAGGCTGCAAATTCAACACCATTTCTACAGGTCATGTTACACAGCTCAAGAGGGGCCTCTTAGATCAAGTGACACAAAGCCATTAAACAGTATATTTCCCCAGTGCAATTGGAGTAATGAAACACCTAGAGTTAGATGAGTCTGTGCTACCCTTGCCTGGAAATATCAAAGCTGCTGCTGCTCAGGAGCTGTGCCTGGATTGAAAGGAGTGATATGTGTGAGCCAGCAGAGATACAGAGCCTGGGGCCAGGTCTGCAGCAGAAGGACAGAGCCCAAAGCACAGTAGAAGATAACCAAGTGCAAATGGGGTTGTGAGGAGCTCCCACCAAGCACCTGGAGGAGCTCAGCTTCCCAAAGTGCCCTTGTGGGAGAGCAGCACGCTTCCGAGGTGTCATCCCACTGATGGTCAGAAGGGATGGGCAAACACACAGCCCTGACAGCAGCTGGAGTGAGGGGTGGAGCAGATGCTGAGGCAGCAGCACCTGTGCCACACCACTGGCTGTGTGAGGACAGGAGCTGTGCTCCTTGCTCCGGCCAGTCCGAGCAGCCCAGGGCCAGCTGGGATCACAGGGTGCCACATCCCATCCGTGCCCCAGTGCTGACAGACCTCGGGGTCACTCCCAGGCTCATCCCTCTGCGTTAAAAGGTTTCATTAGCACAGGCTGTGGGGTCACACGAGGAGCAGGAGAGGTGGATGTGCTCCAGGGAGCCAGAGCTGTGTGGCAGGTGCTGGGAACACGAGCACAGGGGCTTCCCAGACACTCGGGTGTTCCCACCCTGGAGGACAAAGCAAAAGTGAAAAGTTGGCCATAAAATGAGTTGGCCAGGTTTGATGGGCCCTGAGCAACCCAGGGTAGTGAGTGCTCTCCTTGCCCATGGGAGGGGTGGGGGGTTGGAGCTAGCTGATCTCCAAGGTTCCTTCCAGCCCAAGCCTTTCCATGATTCTATGAAATCCAGGGAGTTAAATGGTAACAAGGAAATGCAAACAAAGGCCAAATGTGCCCAAAGCTGAGAAGCAGCCTCAGCAGCTGTTTTCCAGCTTCACAGGTATGAAACAGCACCATCAACACCCAGGAGAAAGTTTCCAAAAAGACCATTTTTCTCAGCAATTCCCCAATTAGCTGATTTGACACAATAACCACCCCTGTGCATCCCAGACCTTCTTTATAATAATATCAGGAGCAAGAGCAGGCAGGCTAGTGGGCAGAAAGCCCAGGGAGAGGGGAGGCTGAAATAGCCCCACCCTGTTCCAAACCCTCCCAGCACAGAAGGACACATAATTTTCCACTTTCCATTTATGATTTATTTTTAAAGCACCGTATAAATCCCAGTCTACGTGAAGCTGTTTCCACAAAAGTGCTGCCTGCCAACACTCCCTTTGAAGAAATATTTCCTCAGATTCCATTGCTGCCAGTTGCCAAACCACGAGCACCCTGAGATAAGGAACCTTGCCCAGGTGCTGCAGCAGCTTCTTGTGGGACACAGAGATACCACCCAAATTAGAGTGTCTGAGAGAGGGAGAGAACAAAGATGTGGATAGGTCAAGAGTGGCAGAACAGCTACAGGTGCTTTTGCTCTCCTTCTCATCCATCTGCTCCCCAGGGATACTGTCAAGGTCCTGGCCCACAGCAGAGAGCTGACAAAAAATAGTAAAACTAGGAAAATTTTCATTTTTAGCTCAGGCTTTTTCTGTTGAAAGAAGGCCTCCTCTCTTCTATTATTTTTCAGACTTCAGGATCTGATCACAACACTTTAAAAGTTTCTTTTTTTTTCCAGGAAGTTAACCCCCTGTCACTTTATTTCAAATGCTTGCACTTTAATATCAGCCACAGGGTACTTCAGGAATTATATATATAAACTAAAAAAATAAGAAAAGGCACATCCAAAAAGATGAGGAAGTCAAATTATATTCCCTGCTTTGATGTTTATTTGTGTTTTGTACTGCAGGGCACTTGTGCAATATGCACAGAAATGCCAAGAGAATGAGTGAATCCTGTTCAAGCAATTTAGAGGATGAAATGGTAAAAGAAACTGCTTTGAACTCAGCCCAGTGGCACATGGGGAAATGCACCTCCTGGATCTGCACACTGCCACTTTTTCTCAGCTTGGGTTTGTTACCACCAAGGCAAGATTGGCCATGAACACACCAGGCAGGCCTGGGATGTTAAGCTGCTTCTTTCTGTCAGGGTTGGAGACAGCAATAGAGGCAGATTTGATACCAAGGAAATATGTGCCTTGTTTTTCTTCAGAACCCTCTGGATTTAAAAACTTTAAAACCCCCAAAATCTCATCTTTGTCCATAATTTAGAAAATTGGTCCAAAGTTGTGAGGGAAATGTGGAAGAGAGCTCTGTAACTGCACCTTGTTTGTATGAACACCACACCAATGTCAATGGCTTGGCTAAATAAACTTAAGTATTGCAACTGTAAATTGAAATCCAAACCTTGGCTAATGTGAATTAGTGCTGGATTATAATGCTACATATGATAAGCAGCTTCAAAATATTTCAAACAGATTTGGAAAGTTGTTCTCCATTAGATTATAAATACTATTAACAGATAACAAGCCATAAAAGCCCATCACTTCAAAGGGGATCTTCCGGCCATTTTCTATCAGAGGAGCTGAAGGGACATAGTTTACTGATCTAAATTTGAAAGCAGAAAGCAAATCACAGCATCTAGAATTATTATTGATTCCTGAAGTTATTAACTTAAAGGATTACCTTGTTCACTCCATTTTTGTTAGGGATAACACATTAGCTAGATATAGCAAGAGATAAGACAGGCCAAGATTTGAGCTCTAATCATTAAGGACCTTTGAAGTTATGCATGAAATCCCTATAAAGATGTTGTTTTTTCTCCCCAGAACAATACTGGGGACCTGAGGGAAGAGCAGGAGGCTGGCCTGGGCTGAGAAAAAAAGCAGGAGGATTTGGCAGGAAAAAGCTTCATGTCTGAGACACCCAAGCACTTCCCCATGTCTGCACAGGTCACATCTTTGTTAACAGTTTATGAAATAGTCATTATTGACAGATCCACTTGGGGTTATGCCAGCAGCTATGCAAACATGTAGTTAAAAAAGCAGCGACAAAAATGTCCTTCCCAAATGAACAAGTCACAGAGGATTAATGAAATGGGGCAGCCAAGGCCTCCTGAGGGAACACCAGACTAAATTAAACTTGCCATCAGCTGATCAGCATGAAGTTTTCTTCTCAGCAAAACCCATCAAAAGAGATTTCATTGCAAAGCACATCTTGGACAACTAGTTTTTATTACAGGGTTCTAAAATGTTTTCCTCCTTACTCCAGCAAACGTGTCAAACCCTTGCCCAGTCTCAGTGACAGCATTTGCACTGACCCAGAGAGCAAAGGGGGTTCTCTCTCTGTGGTTAGAGCTGAGCTGCCATGCTGAGACCTATTTTGATCCTGGAACTCGAGATAACCCTGTGGACCAAATGGGTCTGTATTTAGATTGTACTGTCTTGCCACTGATAACAGAGATTTCAAAAAAGCGCTTCATGGGAAGGGTTACAGCAGGATCTGTCTCTCCAATACCCCTGTAAATACAATCCCCTTTCCCAAATTCCCAGTGTTCTCCCTGTGGACAGCTTGTCTTGATGGCTACAAATCTCTCACATAAACCACATAACAGGTAGTGACACATTTACAGCACTTTTCATCTTTACAGCACTGTGTGCTGGTCAGTTTTTATTACACTTATCAGACAAAGTGCTTTCCTTCGTGTCCACTAGCAAAGAGATTTTTTTTTTCCCAGACAATTTGCAACCATACAATAAAGATATATACACATTTTGCCATATTACAGTAATTGATAGAAAAAGTTAGCTCTAAGCCCAGTATGTTTCTGCTTCCACTCCCAACTAGTCCATCACATCATTCTGAAAATATTCTTTTTATGGTGCCTTAGTACTTGGCACCATCTAGGCCTGAAGGGCTCCCCCAGGGGTTTGCATTAGGCTCAGAAAGGATGAAAGAATGAACTAACAAGATCAGAGCTGTAGCAGGTTCAGCTTTAGGGGCCACAGCAAGTAAATTTCTAGTTTGTAACACTTGCTTATTCCTGAAGTTATTAATCGCTCCCATGCAGTATTTATAGCTGGGCTGCCTCCTTCCCTTTCCCCCAAGCAAAACTGTCACTGTTTTAATGCTATAATAAGCTGATTTCCTAATGTATAACTTCAAAGGGGAACTTACTTCTTTTGCTTGATAAAGTATTAATGGGGATAACGAAGCATGGTGACATTACACAGAACCCCAAGAACCCTTTTGGGGCTCCAATGCAGCACAGTCCCTGGCTGGCAGCTTTTGTACTTGCAGGTTATCTAATAAAGTTGGCTGCAGGAAGTTCTCTGCCTTCTTTCTCAAATTGTGACCAGGGACTGGAAGTATTTACCCAGCACATTCTGCTCCCTTTACAACCCCCAATCAAGGTGGTGTCAGGAGAATGAGCTGCAGAGGAGGCTCCTTCATTTCTCACCTGGGAGGATTTAGCAATGAGGGCACAAGCTGGGAGGGATGAAGGAAGAGGCAAGAGCAGCCAGAACCAAGTATGGCTTAAAGCCTCCTCAAGAGAGTGCAAAAAGGATGCACCCACCATCCCAGGCTGCATCTGCCAGCCAGACTCTCTGCAGAGGATGCCCAAGGTCACATACAAGCTACAGCCAAAAATTGCTTCTCCCTTTCAGCTAGGGAGGGTCTGGTGGAGCTCCCTCAGTCAATATTTGATGCACAAACATGTCAGTCTAATCTGTCAAATACAACACAAGTGCCTGTCCTGGGTTTTCAGCACCAGCCCATGCTCCTGCATTGAGATGAATTTGCAGGAACCGCACTCAAAACTACTTGAGGAATTCAAACATGTAGGATGGCTGGAAAGCTGTAAGGGGAGCTGTCAGGGGAAAAGCAAGCTGAAGAATAGCTCAGACAGCAGTTCTTGCTGGGGGCTGGAAGCCACAGGGTGCCAATCATGGACAGGCATCTGCATTGCACAGAGATAACAGAGGTGCTGAGCTGCAAGGAACATCATTTCAGGTGAGACCTTCCTGTCCTGTCGTGGCTGTTGGCTCTGATGCAAGGGGATAAATGCAGCTGTGCTCTATGGTGATTTATTCAAATTCCCATTCAGGTCTCCAGATTCTATCATTTCCTTTTTCCAGCATTGCCAAGACTTCTGTGTAAAAGGAAGATGCTGCAAAGCTTGGGAGAACCAGCTCTGCATGTGTGCTGCAAATGGGCAAATACAGCATGGACTGGGCTGAGGTGGAGGGACAGGGTTACATCTTGGGGGTGGTGCTGTGCTGTCACTGTTTATGAGCTTCCTGTCAGATCTTTCACTGCTTTTCATCTCATTTCATAATGACTGGTATAGCTGCTGCCATAGTGCCCAAACACTCAACTTCAGTTATTTGTCAATGTATTCAATATTCAGTTATTTAATCTGAATAGTACTTACATGAAAAAATGGATTCTGTGCTACTGGTGCCATCCCACAGGTTTAACGTCACCCCTGGCTAACCTCAATAAGCATTTCAGCACCCCAAGTCATTATTCATTAAAGGAACATCAGCTTCTGGCCTCTGTAATGGGTCCAGTGCTCCATCCTGGTGTGATGGGGACAGAATCACCCCATGCCAGTGCTGCAGCACCAGCCTTTCCATGTGGGAATCACACAATCCAGTTGCTTATTCAGCCTCTCACAGAGGAATATTCATTAATGTTTACTGATGTAGAATGCACACAGTACATTAGTCACAATCCTATAAGTAAACATGTTTTTCATCCACACTACATTAATCCTGAGCCTATAAATAAACAGATAGAGCACAGTCATAGCCTGCTAAGATACCCCCTGCAGAAAGAGAGTTACTGTACCAGAATACAGCACAGAGCAGGACTGGGGCATTATGAAGAGGCCTCAGGTTTGGTTATTATTGTAAAATGGGAGGTTATTTAAAGGAAAAGTTGGGATTTAGGTGGGCAGGGTGGGGAAATTTCTGTACTGCAGTACTGACTTCTGGTACTGTCTCATTTAAAGGTGTGAGCTGCTGCCCACAGCCTTGGGTAACAACTTTACAATAAAGCCAGCTAAATAAAACTTGGTATCCCATCAGCAGCACCTAAAAGACTGGATAATGCACAGAGATTTTTCCATCTGCTGAACATACAGTGCCATCTTGCATTCCCACAGTATTCCTTCTATTTGCCCATCATCCTGAAGGAAAAGCACTGTGCTTTCCCAGTTAAATACCCACAGAAATGACTTTACCAGTGACAGCCAAATCACAGCAAAGCAGCTGGGGTGGAAAGGACACTGCTCCCAAGGAAGATGACAAGGAAGGATAAGGAGGCAGAACATGCCCACCTAAAGTGGGATTTGAAGCCATCAGGACTGGATATTGGTGCCTCTATAAAAGCTGTAAAAATCAGTTCTTAACGATCCACTTTAGGCACCAACCAGCTAAAGAAATGCCAGCAAAAGAAAGAAAATAAAAAGAAAAAACCATTAAGATGATGAAAAGGTACAGAAAGGAAAACAAAATGGAATTGAGCCCCTTTAACCTCAAGCAAGTGGGCCTGGAAGCTTGAAAATAATTCAATACAAGGAAAGGAAAAAGGAAAGGGAAGGGGGCTTAGTATTTAATCTAAATCACAGTTTCACTGGTTGTGTCTTATTCTTTAGCACAGTATTGGGCTAGACCTGACATTTTTGTCTTTGCAATAAATAATAGTTGTATTTTAACAGGTGATGAACCTACAACTAAGAGCATCTTACAAGTCTCTCTGGCTATGTGCACCTGCATCTGTACAACCTGAATTATGTTCAGGAGGCCATAAAAAACAGAGACTGAGCACTACTCAGATGGTTGGTGATATGATGCATTGGCTATTTTAATTAACTTTCCCACTGGGAGCTGACTGTTTATACAGAGCACAATAAAATGTGTTCTTAATTTTTAAGAATTTAAAGATAACAAGACAAAATTGGAGCAAGCTATTTAGGCTGCCCCTAGAGATCAGGACTGTTGTGTTTCTCTTTCCCCCATGAGGAGTGGACCAAGCCAGAAGCATTGGAGAGGGAGTGCAAACAATTGCTAAGACATGAGATTGACTTGATATACAGAATATCTGAAGCCTGAGCAAATTTCTCTCTAACATTTCCCTTCAAATGTTTTTACTGCATCTTATCCTGTGAAGGGCACTTAAGCAATCAGGAAAAAAGTTGACTATCTGCTTCCTTTTCTGGTTTTCCTTCTCAAGAGGGTGTAATCAAGGGAAATGTAATTGTTCATGAAAGACAACATCTGAATCACGTATCCACCACATTTCCACTTGGAAAGCTCCCCAGTGCAGCTGTTGTTTGGTGTGCATTACCTTTACACCCATCATTAATGAAGCTGATTCTGTTATTAGAGACCTGGAAGCTGTAACAGGGGGTGATGTTTATGTCCAGAGCATCTGTGTGCTTTTGATAGGAGAAGCACCTCCCCAAAAGCTGACACAGATGACTAAGCCAGTGGCCAAGGTATGTTGACTTTTGATTTTATTTAACAGTAATGAAATGTAACAAGTGCACCAGAGGGATGCATTTTCATAAGCAGACAAGCAGATGGGTGAAGAAATTTGACTTGCTATAAAAAGCTCATAACTGCCAAGCAGCCTGAAAGGCCCCATGGAAAGAGTCCATGCACAGTGAACTCCCTTGTCAAAGATTCCACGTAAGATGTGGCAGCCGCTCTCTTTGGCATTTCACATCCCACAGGTGATAAGCCTAACACATGGCTGCTGGAGGCTAGCCAAAAGCCATACACTGCCAGACCACATTTTGCTTGAATTCCTCCAGACTTCTCTCTCACACGGGGTGGGTGGGGAGGACAGCGGTTTAAATGTGAATTAATAAATTATTCAATTGATTTCACTCCCTTGTGAAAATAAATTTTCTAATACATTGCATTAGAACCTCAGAGGTTCTCTACTTCAAATGGTCCAAAATCACACATGTGCTAGGGGAGGGGTTATTATCAACTATCACCCAAAGATTAGGCATTAGACCAGCCAAGCCACAGCAAAAACCAAATCCAGGTTCTTCCCCATTTGCACTGCACCAGTCAGACAGACAGTTGTATTTTTTCCATACCTTAAACTGGAGAAATTCAGAGTTTGATGGAACACAGTGGGACTTTGCTGTAAATCTGTTTTTGAGTTGAGATCTCCTAAATCTGCTATGACTGCACTGTAGACATGCTTCTAGATTTCAGTGGCAAAAGTACTTCACATCCCTTCTAGTGTGATAATTGAATCCATCCAAAATACCCACAACAGGCACAAAAGCAATAAAAATGTCAGCAACCAAGTGGGAGGGAGCAGTAAGTGGAGTATTTCTCTTTTCCCACACCCTATAACACCACCCTACCACCCACAGCAGCCCTTAATGGCAAACCCGTCTCATTATGCTCACAGCACACAGAACACAAATTTAACTTATCAAAATCACAATCAATAAGACATTTCTTAAATTCCTAGATTCAGAAGAAATGAGGAAAATTAATTAGTGAGGCTTATCCCTGGGCAAAGGCTTACACTGAAGGTCCAGATCAATACTTTTGAGTATTGAGATGCTGAAAGTCAGTCCCATCATCCTGACAAGACTGGTGGATGGTGGCACTTCTAAAGTCCAGGCAGCTCCCTATCAATATTCCACAAGCTGTTTATTGCTCTAGAATGCTTCTCTCAGAGCAGCAATCATGCTCAGCCTCCTTCAACATTTCCCCATACCAACCTGTTTCTTTGTTGTGCTCGAGTTTTTGTCTTTGGAATTTCACATGCAAACTGATTTTCCTGGTTATTTGTGTTCATTTGCAAGAGGCACAAGTCATCAAGAGCAGACACAGATGAACACTCCACTGCTCATTGTGGGTTTTCTTTTTAATACCAACACGGCATAACAAGCCAACTTGAGAAATGTGTGTTTATAACTTGTCAGCCAGATGGAAAAATCTGATTTGCTATAAAAGCATATAGCTGCTGAAAATCTTCAGGATTTGCTGGAAGGACTCAGCTGTAACAAATCATGCCAGGGTACTAAAAAGACTGATGGTGCTTTGTCCCACTGTTGTCTCAGCATCAACTTTCCCAGAGCTGAGGCTGCACCTGAGAAGGTGCTCTGGGGTGGGATGGGCAGTGTGGAACCCTGGTGCTGGGGAATGGGCAAACCACAGATGTTCCAGGGGTTTGTGTCAGAGCAGCCCTTCTCTGGATGCACTGGAGGACTGGAGCATATTCCCACTCCCCAGCTGGGTTCATTTGAAGGGATCCTGCTCTGAGCACTCAGAGATGGCTCTGCCATGCAAACCAGGGCATGGGAAGTGGGGACAACCATGGCATCTCCTTCAAAAGGGCTCTGTCACCCAAACCACAGCACCACTGCAGACAAATCCACACACAGAGAGCTTTGCTGGGCAAACAGGAGCCTGAGGAGCAGGTTCACAATCAGTGTGGAGGGTCTGTTAACTCCAGTCAGAGCTCAGCTCTGTACAAACTGCCAACACCCTCTGAAATTCATGTCCCTGCCTCAGTTACATCTTGTGAGTGACATCAGCTCTCAAGGGCCTGAAACTCCCAAAGGAACAGGAGATGATTGTGCCAAAATTCCTCATGTCAGAAGCTGTTGTCTGTCAGGCCTCCAGATCCAGCCTGTGCTGGAGGAGGTGTCCACACCATCGTGGTGGATTCCAGACCCCCCAGCACACAGAGACTCCTCTCAGCTGTCCCTGGGAGCCCAGTGTCCACAGCCCTTCACCTCCTCTGCACCCCAAAGCCACTGTTTTACTTTCTGCTTGTGGCTAAACTGTTTTGCAAGTACAATTCAAATGAACTTGTCTACAGACTACAACATTTCCTCAACATCCACAAGCAGAGCACAGAGAATATATTTTTTTCTTTAGTCTTCACAGGCAAAACATTTCTTTTGCACCTAAAATGAGATCTGCAGAGACACAAAAAATGCCCAAAAGCTGCCATGGGCTGTCAGTCCAGTTGAACTGGAGGTGTATCAGAGCCAGAGAGCCCTTTCAAGGCTCTGGGAAATGCTTTGCCTCTTCTCTATGTAGTTTCTCTACTGCTTCAGGCATACACAAATTTTATCCTGATGGGAAAAAAATTGCTATTCGCTTTATAATTTATGTTTTTGTGAAAGGCAGTTTTTGTATTTTTGGCTCTGAGTCTCCGGAAGCCTGGATCATAAAAGGGTCAAGGTTCTCCAGCTATCCATGCTTGCAGGGCAGGTACTGTGATAAGAATAAAGTGTCTGTTCAATATAGATGGAAACAAGAAATACTCACTCTGAAACACCAAAAATAATAAGCTGTACAGAGTCACAGTGGATTTTGACATCATAATATGACAGATATCCTTAAAAGCACTCTGGAAGCAGCTTCATCAGCCCTAAACACTAAATGGAGCTGCTGGGGCCACACCTGCATGTCTGCTAAATGCCAGTTTCCCTGTTTCATGCCCCAGTGAGAATTCAGCTTCCCTCTCTCAGTGTGGAGCACCCAACACACAGCCCCACAGTGGGAAAGCACCAAACTCATCATCATCCCCACTCACTCCTGCCTGTTTTCCTGAGGTTCAGGAAAGGGAACATCACTGCAAAACATATTCTGCTGCTTTAAAACCCAGCAGTGATGACTGGAATCCGTAAATCAGATTGGAGGGGTTTTTTTTTCCCCCAGACTTGTGGGACTGCTCCAAGCATAATTAGGTTTTGGGTTTACAAAAAATGCCAGCATCTGTTGCCTGCTCTGTGCATGCTGCCAGTCTGAGGGGACTGCTCTGGGCTCACTACAGCTTTTGTTCTCACAAATAGAGAAAACTCTGTCAAGCCTGGAACAGGGCTGCTGGCCAAGGGACTCTGAGACTCACATTATGTGTGGGACTGGGAGCAGAGGAGGAAGAAGGAGAGGAAGGATATTGAACTCAGAATGCCTCATTCTCTAGTTCAATTTAATTTGATGAGTCTCAGTTTAAATTAAGACAGGGAGAACTCCCAATAACAACTTCTGCCAACAATCCCATTACAAAATAATGCTGGTGTAAAATAATCACAAACATATGCATGTCTCTCTCTTTAAAGTCAGTTCCAAGAACTCAGAGACTGGCCAAGCCTCTTGCTGATTAACAAGGAAAGATCATTCCGTTGGATGACAAAGCTTTCCTCCCTCGTTCACAACAGAGAAAAGCATCACAGCAATTCCAGCAGAGCAACCCCATCTCCAGCAACCCAGGGTGCAAAGGAAGGTTGACAGGGAGGGATCTGTCAGTCCTTCTCCTCCACTTCCTCGAGGAGACTCTAGGGGAGCTTCTTGGAGACAGAGGAGCCAGCAGCATCCATGCTCCTCACACCCACATGGTGCCTCCCCAAAAACTGCTTAATGCAAAACATCAGCCTGTGAGGGCTTAAAAGGAGGCCTCTGCCTTTTTTGATTCTTTACAAGTCTCTAAGGACTGCTCATACTCTAACAGCAGCAGCTGCAGGTCACTGCACACAGGGTTGCAGTGCAAACAGCATCCTGCAGAACTGTGTGCCAGCCCAGAAGCTTCTATCCAAATCCAGCTGAACTTCTAAGTACATTTGAGTTCAAATCCCTTGAATTCCATCTAATTTAGTATTACTTTCATTTCTAGATAAGCAACCCCATCAGGTCCTCTCATTTCAAATCTGGACTCCCAACCTGTTTGGACTCAGTACCTGGATCCTCTCCCTTGGCACGGTGCCTCTTTCCTTTCTCTGTACATTACTGTGCATTGCTCAAGCTTGATGAAGCACTTCTTTTCCTTCTCTGAAGCCCAGAAACACTTCCAAGAATCCTTCCATTATTTTTAAAGTGCTGCTTCACTTCTCCAAGTCAGGAGGAAATTCACTCCCATACCCCCAGCATCTCCCACACAGGGGTAACCCATCAGATTATTGGGTTGTAAGTAGCACTGATTCTAACTCTGGGGACCATGTTCAGCCAGCTCAGACTTGAATACATTTTTAGGAATACATTATGTATGAGATTATAGCTATCCAAATGGAGTTAAAGAAATAAAATTAATAAAAGCTGAATGTTGAGAGGGAAGGGTCAAATTACCTGCCCTGCCTCATACCACAGTTCCAACACAGGAGATTTATGATGTTAATATGAACATGTATTTAACAGCACAGGGGATTGGCAGGTGGCAATATGTACTGTATACTGTCAGAAAATGAGTGGTACATTTTCAAAGACATTTTCCATCAGGTGCCTCCTAGCCAGGAGGGACATGCACAGCCAAGGACAGGGGCAGGAGCACGAGCCTTTGCACTCAGTCTTTGCTACAGCCACTAGTAAAGAACCAATATAAAACCAGAGTGAGTTGTCATGCCATGAAACACAAGTCTGCCCAAGGAGAAGGGCAGTGCTTCTGCAGAAATAAAGCAAAATCTACCACAAACTGTGTCTAAAACATGTGCAGAGTTGCTGGAGACTTTGCCCTCATGCACCGGCTCTTCTTGCCTGCAGGTTTTCTGTCAAAGAGCTTTGATGCCAAAAATACCAGGTTTGCAATTATATAATTTGCCTTTTTGTTTTCTTATCTACTTTTCTAAAAATGTAGAGGAAAGAAATATTTAAAATAATTTGCTGGAGGATTAATTAAGAAGTGTCTTGAACTAAAAAGAGTAAAAAGCCATTAAGTGGACATGTAGAGGGAAAATTGTATAATGATATGCTACCTCTACATGATTAAGAAATTAGAATGGCCTATGAAAGAAAGGTTGTACTGAAGGAAAAATAATAGACCTATTTCCAGCACATTTCAAACAAAAGGCTGGTAACATGAGTTGTCAAACATTTCTGAGATCAAAAGACAAAAATCCTACCTCCTGGGGAGTTAAAAAAAAGTTAAAAGGAACATTTCTGCTTGCAGGAAGAAGGGTAACCAACACCAGAAATGGATATTTTCTTCTCTCAAATCTGCTCAAGCAGGAGATACCATGGAGGGTTCCCAACTGCAGGTTAACAGAAAGCCACCACACCTGTAATCCCCAAGTTCTGCAGAAAAAGGGAGAACTAGACAATAACACCCCAACCACATTAACCTGGACAGGCAAGCCTGTCTTAGGAATACCTGGCTTTCCTCAGCATGGCACAGTCCTGCCCTGCCTGCTTGAGAGGCAGAGCCATCACTGTTTGAGAGTGGCCAGGATGACCAGGAGTGAGTGATGTACACAGGAAAAAGCAGATGGCACCTTTGCTCCCTGCTGTCTGTTAGAGACCAGCTAAGCAAACCCTGTGGGAAAAGGACCAGGGCTCCTGCAGGACTCTCCAAGGCACAGACACGGTCATTGCTCTGATGCTCTGTCAATTTTTGGTGCAAAATGGTGAAGAGATGAAACATCTTGAGAACAGCATGAAATCCCCCCATGCCTGAGCCCTGGAGTGCTTCTCAGAGCAAAGGTAATTACTTCCTTGATTAGCAGCCCTGGGGCTGCTCTGTGGACACAACCACCTCCTGGTCATTTTGAAGGGCTAATCTGGCAATTTTGTCAGAGACCATCTAGACAAAATTAATTGTGGAGTCAGGGTGTAATTGTTACAGAGTGGCTTGTTTAGAAAAAGCCTTTCTCCCTCTCTCTCTCAGTCTAATCTTGTCCAGCCCTCCAGGATCAGCCACGCCAAAAAGACACATCAAGTCAAGCAATATCTCTTGGGTTTGCTTTTTGAGGGACTAGATGCTGTAATAAATAGCAATCCCAGGCCCCGTTTGGAAGCCTGCTGGCTCAAACACCCATTGAATTTCATGTGTGAAGTACATGCAAGATCAAACACAACCACCACAGCTACAGCAGCCCTTACAAAGGCACTTTATGCTTCAGGAAAAACTTGAGAGCTGCAGGAGGAACAAAAGGAGGTGAACATTGTTGTGCAGTTGAATGGAGACTCAGCATTGCTTTGGACATTGCTTGTGGTGGAAGGGCTCCAAGACAATTCACTATCCACCACAAGCACACATGAAAGCTTGTGACTTTTTCTAAAAACAAGAAAACAAAGCATGAATCTTGAGAGTTTTATGAAAGCCAAAGCAGCACACACACAGCAGCTGAAAGAAGTAAGCCTTTGGCAGCTCTAAGCTGTAAAACAGGGCAAAGCAGAACCTGTGGTGGCACTTGATAAATCATCTCCAAATGCCTTGTCATAACTTTGTGACACTTTGAGTTACAGTCTCCAGTGTGACACTTTGAGAAGTGTTGCTTTAAAAAAAAAAAAAACGAAAAAAGAAAGAAAGAGAAGACGTAAAGTAATGAGATTTTTTTAAAGCTTTTTTTAGAGGAGTGTGGCCGTCCTGCAATGTTATAAAGAGCCTCTTTTTAGAAAATACCACAGATCTATGGTACAAAACAAGATTTTGGACATCTTTCTTGCCGTAAAATGAGAGAAAAAAATCTGAACAGAGAAGTCCAAGAAGTACCAATATATTCTGAGTTTACTAGTAGATTACTACTGGATTTACAATAATAACTACAAAATTATCTAAATTAATATAAATTGCAGTCCAGCTGATGATGTGTAGAGATTTATGAGGCAACACAAGTATTTAGAGGGATTTTACTTCATACAAACTTTATGAGGCCACACAGAGCCAAAATAGAGCCCTGAAAAAGGATTGGAAAATACACATGTGAAGCACTGAACATGTAAATGAGGATTTCTATGTTTTAAATGAGGACAAATATTGTTGCTAGCTTACAGCAAACAACTGAAATGCTTTAGGAGGCCTATGAGGGATATATAAACTCACTTAGATCTGATATGCACAGACAGCAGAAAAGCATTTGCAGGCAAAATTTTGTTCATGCCAGTAGGATCACAATCAGCAGCTACACTGGCTAATCTGATCGGTGGGACCATCATTTTCTGCACCCAAAATAAGCTTTTAGGTAACACAGCTTTCCAAGAGACATTTGTGAAACAAATACTTGGTTCGTACCAGTCTGATATCAATTTTAAAACACTGTTTTTATTTTAAATCCAATGTTGTCTCCAGCCTAAGGTCCTTTTGCAAACCTATCTCTGCAAAACTGATGCCATCTTGTGGTGGAAAAAAACCTCCTTTTCCTGAGGGTTTCAGATGCCTTTAATATCCAAAATAATCCTTGACTAACTCCGTGTTACAAGAACAGTGGCTTTATTCCAAACCAGGAATGCCTCCTCAGGTCTCCCAGCCTTCAGACCTGTATTTCTATTAAACTCTAAATGCTTATTCCAGCACTGAAATCAGTTGAAGTGTGAGCTTTTAGAAATTGAAACTGCATGCAGATTTCTGCCTGCTTCAGAACTGAGCTACCAGCCCTGCAGCCATGGACAGCCCAAACCAAGGCTGCTCCTCCCAGAACCAGCACCTCTGTGCCCCCCGGTACCAAATACCAGGCTGTGCAAAACCAACACACAACGTTATCACACAAATATTATCTTACAAAGGCAGCCTCCCTTGAGTTACTTGGTAATTAACCTCTAGGCACAACACTCATCTTGTTCTGTTATACCTTCATTATCATCAGATTCATTAATTTCATCCTCTGTGTGCTAAGACATTGCATGGTTAAAGGCAGCATTTAGCAATATTTAGAGTCTTGCCGGGGTTCCCCATCCTCTGCTGAAGAGTTTGCAGAAGCAATATTACACCATGAAGGGCAAGAAATTAATTTTTCCTTTAAATCCTTGCTATATTCAGGTAATAGTTAAATTAGTATTAGTACTTATTTAATTGTAATTTCAGTACATGCTGAGCATAGTGAATGGCCTTTAGATGGACCATGAAAGAACTTTGCCAGAGAGTGGCTGGGTGAGCATCTTCCTTCCTGCATGGCTGGAGAAACTGGGATCTGCTGCCATAAGTATTTCTTGGCCCCTGGGGTAAGAGTTTCACTGGTTGAAACTCTTCTGGCAGCAGCTGAGTTTGTTAATTCTCCTTTTTTGTTACCCAGGGCTCTGTAAGCAACTTGTCTTTGTTTATTCCATAGTTCTTGGCAGTGCCTTGCATTGCCAGGTTGTACATAATTCCTCTATATTCCAATTCCATTTTAAATAAACCCTTTGGAAGTGGCCAGGAGATCAGTCAGACAGAGAGGGAAGTGAAGGATGGACACAGCCATCGAGGCTGTGAGCTCAGAGGAGCTCTCCAGGTGATGTAGGTGATGAGTCCAGACACAGCAAAGCCACCACATCAGGGCTGGCATAGTCTATCCAACCCTTCCAGGGTAAGATCACCAAATTATCTTTCATTGTAGCTATGATAGAGTAAAATGGGGTGGCACACCATTTATCTTTAAAACTCTGAGCAGTACCTGCTTGCAGAGCATGGTTTTGATGAGATTCCCCCACCCTCCCAGATGCCCTTCAAGAACTATAATTTAAAAGTGAAGAGTCTCAGTCTGTATCAGTTTTATAAGAGCTTCCATACAGCACCATCAGAACAAAAAGATCCTGTATAAACAGAACACATCAAACCAGATCAATGCCACAAAGAACATTTCTGTGCTCTGTGACCATTGAGAAGAACAAGTACATGGGTTATAAAAAAAAAAAAGGTTGTACATGTTCCAGCTAGAGGCATAGTGAGCAGAACAGCTAAGGTATCAAGTACAGCAATTTTTATTTTTTTTAAGAGTACCAAACTAAATTTTGTGTTCTAAACACAGTATTTTAGCTTCTTAGTAAATCAATATCTTTGGCAACAGGCAGAGATTGACGCAACACCACTTTTAGGTGGGAAGTGATACAGATGCCCTGCCAGCAGTTAAAACAGAGAAACATTCCCCTGGCATGCTGAATATATTTGGTAAAGACAGGAACTGAGTAAATACACATGCAAATATAGGTAGGCCAATTTAATAGAGGCCTTCAAACTCAAGTGCTAACATTTGTACAGCTTATGCTCTGCACATCTCTGTGTGCTTTTAAGCTGCAGACAGCTTCATTCAACAGGACAAATACAAGTTGCATTAGAAGAGCAGGTGAAGTGTCCCTCCGGACACTGGAGCCCAGATACAGGATGGAAAATATATTTGGTGAAAGAGAGATGGTTATTATTCTAAGATTATAATGCCTGGTTTAGGGAACAAAGGTTGCTCAAATACTGAATTCTGAAGAGGCAGAATTCAGTATCAGTATCTCCTCAGCATCACATGGATCTGGCAATTCAGAGGTGTCCCTGGGGTTGTGGTGCTTTTCCTCCAGATCCCTTTAAAAAGCCAACCTCAGAGATTTGCCATGTTACAAAACAGCACTT
Organism: Leptocoma aspasia; assembly: GCA_013399835.1. Lineage (NCBI taxonomy): Eukaryota > Metazoa > Chordata > Aves > Passeriformes > Nectariniidae > Leptocoma > Leptocoma aspasia. Next base: position 55,448 of record VXAX01003042.1, on the reverse strand, counting down.
TCTTGGTGCCTTTGGGGGTTTCTGGAGGCTGGCTGGGGTTGGTGTTGAGCTGAGCTAGGGAGGAGGGAGCTGTGCTGGGTGCAGGGGATCCTCAGTGCCACAGCAAGGACACCTCCAGGTGACATCCTCACCACTCCTGCAGGGAATGTACCTTTTCTTTTAAATAAATAAATGAACCATCCTGGCTTCCCAGTTATTTACAAATTTGCAGTCACATGGAGAGCTGGTGAAGCCTCCTGCTGTCCCTACCCAGCTTTTAGCTGGGCTCTGGACCAGCTCTTAATGACACTTGTGAGTGATGGATTGTGGGCTGGCACTGCTGCAGCAGGGATGAGAGCACAGGCTTGGCTGTGGACTTCCCCAGTGCAGAATCATGCCCAGCAAATTAAATTAAATTCAGTTATACTGAAGCCTGTGACCACTTAGGAACCATTAAAACACCAGTTAATTAAAGCTGGATTTACCAAAGGTGATGGAACAAACTGTCATCTGTTAATCTGAAACGGAACAGTTTAGGGGATATTTTAAGGTGATCAGACAATGGAGTAGGTTACATTTTTTCCCACATTTCCTTGCCTATGTAAACCTGCTTTCTGACACAAAAGAAAAACAAAAAACCTCTTCAAAAGGTTAGTGATTCCTTCAAGAACCCACAAATGGGGCCAGGTTCCACTAATAATCCTACCCATAAATCACAAGATTTGGGGAATCTGTTATAGCTTCATAAGACTAAAAATGCCAAGGAAAAATATTTAATTTGAAAGGGCTCAGTTAGTGCTAAAACTAGCTGTACAAATAATCAAGTAACTGATCTTGATTTTACCATTTGCTTTTACATTTTCTTGTGAACAAATCCAGATAATCTCCCATTGAAAGAAGCAGGCCAACTGAAAAGGTATTTTCTAGAAAGGGCAGAATTAGAGGAATCTGCCTGATTTGTTTAAATGGCAATTATAAAATGAGATCACTGCAAAAAGACACAGATTTCAGAACCAAGGACCTGCTCCTTAACAGCCACATTAAGAACCAGTGGCGTATGTGTGTCTCAACTCACATATCTTTTCAAAAAAACTAATTAAAAACATGGCATGGTGTCAAGCTTTTGTGTAAGTCTAAGTCTCATTTCCATAAACTAATAGAAGCTTTTCTGGTTCATCAACAAGAAAAGTGACAGCACAGGCAATCAGTGCCTTCCTAGGCAGTGCCCACTTCTGGGTTATGAGAGAAAAGGGAGATGCTAATAACCTCTGGGGCCTTACTTCATGAGCTTCAAATAAAAAAAGCCCTTGAGGTAGGAGGCAGAGTGAAACAAATAAGGGGCTCTGGTTTCTACCAAGAGTAATTGTTTGCCCTGCAACCACCTGTACCTGCTCAATAAAATCATACTCTGACATCCAGAAATTACTAAATGCTACTTACAGAGCTGAGTAGGTAAAGGTGATGTCATTGAGACTTGAAATTTAAATGTTGTTTCCGTTAGATTTGAATCCCAGAATTCAGCTGTTGGAGAGCAGCATCCACTCATCCTTCCTTGTCACTTGCACTCAAGGATCAGCAGCTTTGGCAGGATTCCATCATTATATAGGAGGAAAAAAGCCAAATTTCTCCCAAGCACCTTTGGCATGTCCCAGTGGGAGAGAGATCCTAAACCTCCCTCTTTTTTTCTCCATCAGTAAGGGATGATTCCTGCTTTTCTTGAGGGGACTAGAATTAGCAGAGAATCAAACTGTGAAGTGGGGTAAATCATAACACTGTTTAGGCTGGAAAAGCCCTTCGAGACCATCAAGTCCAACTGTTACCCCAGCACTCTCCAGGCCACCACTACATCATGTCCCCAGGTGCCACATCTGCACTTTTAAATCCCCCCAGAGATGGGGCTCCACCCTGGGCAGCTTGTGCCAGGGCTAGACAGTATTTTCTGTGAAGAATTCTTCCCTGATACCCAATCTAAACCTTCTCTGGCACAACCTGAGGCTGTTCCTGTCATCCTGTCCCTTGTGCCCTGGGAGCAGAGCCCGACCCGTGCCTGGCTGTCCCCTCCTGTCAGAAGGAACCCCCTGAGCCTCCTTTTCTCCAGGCTGAGCCCCCCAGCTGCTCCTCACCAGGCTTGTGCTCCAGAGCCTTCCCCTGCCCTTCTCCAGCCCCTCAGTGTCCTTTACACAGTTCAGTTCACAAAACACTTCCTGACACCCCTAGGAGCTCACAGGCAGCCAATATTAAGGCTTAATTGAGACTGCAACCCCACGTGCACAGGTTTTGCCCCTAAGATCAATTTAAAGGCTCCCCCACACATCAGCTCTTGCTCAGCTCACTGCAGCTTCAGGCACCTCCTACTAGAAAAGAGAAGACAAAGTACATGGTTTAAAAGACACAGCCCTTAAAAACTCCAGCTTCTTGTCTGCAGCTTGTTTTTAATGTGTGCCATCAAATGTGAGGCTCAGATATGACCCTGAAGAACAGAGCAGGAAGGATTTGTGCCACAGCACTTTTCATCCCAATCTATATGTAAAATACAACACAGGTGCTGGAATCGTGCAGTTGCACTGCTTGAGAAGAAAATATTGCTATTTTTTTCCCCAAATACTGTTCTCAGGAAATCACCCCTGAATCACAAAAGGCTCTTGCTAGCCAGGCTCACGCTCATTTATTTGGCTGTGCTGACCCCCAGAGTCCAGTGCTCTGTATGGCACATCCTGACCAAATCCCATCAGGTTCCTCATCCTCTTTCCTCCCATTGCCACTAATTCAAAAGAGATTTTTCTGGAGTGATTGCTCCCACAGCCTGGGGATGATTGCACCCTGCCAGCACCAGAGAAAACAGACATTTACCCCGCACTGACTCAAATTGCTGCATGCTTTTGAAACTGCAGAATTAACTAGATAAAGGGGGGAAAAATTACATAGGCATTATAATAAAGCACACAGAGAATCTCATGGGGAAGCTGTCTGATTAATATCTCCAGCCACACACCTGGCAAAACCTGAATTATCACTAGATAAGCACCTGCTGGGGCAGAAAGAATCCTTTGTATCTGCTACTTGAGTCTGGAGAAAGCTGATACCTATTTCCCAACATTCATTTTTAGGACTTTCTAATTCCATTTTTCTGAAAAAACTGTTTGCCATATTAACTATCAAACATAGCAATCAGAAATTCTAAAACACACAGAAAATAGAAAGGGATTAATTTGGGTTAATTATTCTTAGGTAGTTGTGGCATAAGAGAAATTGTTTAGACCACAGTCACAATGTTAAAATCACTGTGGCAGACACCAAAACTTCCCCAGGACAAGAAGACACTGGAACCTGAGTGACTGGTCACTTTTTTTTTTTTTTTTGAGAGAAACCCCACTTCAATAAATAAAGTGTCCTTCTCTTGCACATAGCACTAAAAAAATCATAGTTTCCTTTACCCAAATTCAGGTCTCCTTGGAGATGAGGGTTTGCAGCTGTTTTCTAAGCAAGTTTAAAATACCTACATAATTTTTTAACTTTTAAAGCTCAATGCCACCTTCAGTGTAGGAAAAAAAATAAATTAGTTTGTCTTCAGGTAAGAGGCATTTTTCACAACCCAGATGGGAATTATCTTCCCTCTCCCCCCTTCACAAATGACAACCTGATAAATCCCTTTTGTCTCAGTACACCCTCCTGTGAGGACAGGATCTTTCTTCTTGGCTGTGCTCCCCAGTCTCTGCACCACCCTTCAGGATGACACTTGTCCCCTGAGCTACAGCAGCAGCTGAGGAGACATTTGTGAGCAGGGACCCACCCTGAGTCCCCTTTGTCACCAGCATGGGGGACACCAGCTGCAGGACTGGTTGTCATTGACATCGTGCACACACAGGGGGCAAAGTGCTGAAGTGTGAAAGAGAGAAAGAAAGAAGTATAATAAATAACATCCTGGAAAGGAACCAAAGAGAGCTGTCGCTTGCTGTATCACCCAGGAGCCCTGTATCAGCAAACAGGCTGATGGCACTGATGGATCACCAGTGACAGCCCAGGGGAGCCAAACCAGGACTCCCACCCGAACCTGCATCCTCAGCCCAGCACCCTGACTGCACCCAGCCCCCCAGTGCATCCTACTGCCAGCAGCATTGCAGTGGGGAGCATCACATTCCTTCAGTCAGCACCTGAGGCTGCAATATTTTGCCAAAAACAAACATGTTAAATGCTGGAACTCATTAAACATAGAATAACTTTTCAAGAAAATATCCATCTTCAAGCAGAGGTGAAGCCAAGAGAAATCTGTGGTGCTGTATCCTCAATGCATCATCTCCTTCTAGGAAAACATTCCCTCCACTTAGGGAGGGATCCCAGAATCTTTTTGTCTTACAGCATGAACATTAGAGATGCAGGGAGGGAGCACAAAGGAGACAAGACAAGAATTCCCTGTGACCTGGCACAGGTGCCACCACCACCCCCTGCCAAATGCCCAATGGCTGCACCCACCTCTGTCCAAGCGTGACACCTGGGATGAGAACTCCCCCTGCTCTGTGTCTGCATTTCTCCTGCAGCTCCATCCTCCCCCACTCCGCTCTCCTCTGGCCACAGGGGCACCTTCTCCTCTGGAACCTGCTCTGCCAAATCCCCCTCAAAGCCAACACCACTTCCCATGGCTTCACCACAGCAGCTCTCACAGAAACCAGTCTCTGCTTGCACCTGGTGGGACAAGTTCTTCGGGACCAACTGGCTGTATAAGGTATTTCCTGCAAAGAAAAAGTGGGGGACAGTCCAGAACAGGGATCAAAGCTTCCCTGCACAGGGTGGCTCGGGAAAGGGTGGAGGGATGGGTACAAGTGAGGCAGCCAGCTCCTGTGCTTCAAACAATTGATGGCAATTAAGGTTAAATTATCAAGCAGGTGCTCCTGCTTTAAGTAACTTGCTTCCACCTGGCTTCCCACCTTTTTTTTTTTCTTTAACTAAGATTGTAAAGATACCAGTTTCATTCTGTGTTAAATAAACCAAGCTACTCACAATGTCACATACGCTTTGAAAAACAAAAGCATGTTTTACATTCAAGATACAGCTATTAGAAACAACTTATGTAGCAAGATTTTTGAGACATAAAACCCTGCTCTTTCAGGCTTTTAAAACCCTCTTTTTCTTGGGGTGTCCATGGGTTGAGACTGGACCATGGTGCACCACGTATCCTGCAGCATTTTCTCCATCCAAAGTCAAAGGTAAGGGGGATTTTAAGAATAGTAAGTGACAAAATATTGTGGAAAGAGTATAATGTAACAAAGTATACGGAAAACATTGAAAAATAACACTTAAACCTCTTGTGGTTAGGAAAGAAGAACAGATCCTTTAGGACCATAGGTATTCATACTTTAAAGGGCCCTTTTAGAAGTCTTAGTGAGTGGAGAAAAAAAAAAAAAACATCTAGCATTTAAGACCAGTGATTCAGTGAGCAATGTGCTTAGCAGAGGCTGTGGAGGTTTGCAGTGAAAGAAGGAGGAGGCTCATGATAACATATTTTGTAAATCAAGCCCAAATCAAATGCATTGAGTTTCAGCAGCTGTGCCAATTAAATCTCATTCAATTTGCTGAACAAGAACGTTAACATTAATCACTTTGGCAAATTTCTTAGAATATTTCGTGTCACTGAGTAGTTAAGTGATTTTGTGCTTGTTTACAGTGCAGAATAACATTTTGTGAGGCAATATCATCAGTCACTGAGCAACTGTGGCATGCTTTAGGAACCCTGGGTGGTTCTTAGCAATGTTTCTGTAGTGGTCCTTTGCCTCCTAGAGTCTTTTCCAAAAGTATCCAACAGATTTTGTTATTTTTTTAACTGCAGTTATTCTCTGCCATCAACCCTTAGCACAGTCAAACAACAACATTCCAGCCAGAGCAGAGGCAGCTTTGCCATCTGAACCCTCCACAGCCACATCCCATCTCAAACTCACATCATCACTGCAGCCCAGGGCACAGGGACACGGGGAATTCCTCTTTGGCCTGATTTATTCATTTGGGCCTACAAATGACCAGGTTCATCTTTGATCAGGTGTTGAAGTTTCCATAGCTGAGGTTGTTTCCTGCCCTCCCTTTGATTCCGGCTCCAGGTGACTCAGGTACCAAATCATACAACATCTCACCCTGGGTTATTCCAGCATGTGTGATACCCAACAACAAAGAGAGGAGCTGCTTTTCTCACCTTGTAACCCCGCTGGGTGAGTTTTTCCCCTGTTTTCTTTCCTCTCTGCTTTCCCTTGCCTCACTGCAAAACCCTAACCCTTACCCTTCTGAGGTAAATGAGGCAAGGTGGCAGCTACTGCTGTACAGTTTCTGCCCTGTCAAGGGTGAAATGTAGGGTGGAAAACATGCCCAAAGGTGAAAATATAAGGTGCAAAAAGAAACAATAATAGCAGAAAAAAAAATATCAGGCAGCAAAATCAAGGTAGTGAGACTTCCCTCTGGATTGCCAAGGCTTTTCTTTAGCTGCAGGTTCATAGATTCATAGATTTATCAGTTTAAACATGAATAAAAAGGATCCAGCTGCGCAAGAGAAAAGTAATTTTGAAATTAAATAAGGAATAATGGCAAAGTCCCCCAGCTGCATAGAGCAACCCACAATATGTCATTCATTATCTGTGTATCAGGTAATTAAATTCCAGGATCCCACATGGCAAATTTGATGTATGTTGGTATTAACAGATGAGTGAGGCACAAGGAGCATTTCTGGAAAACCAAAGAGCTCAGTGAGATGTTTTGTGAGCATAAGGCAAAATGAGTTGGGTGACTTGGCTAATGTGTTACTTTATGGTGTTATTAAGAAATATTGAGCCCTAGGTGCTAAACTCATTTTTTCACGTTTGCTCTCTTCCCGGCTGCATTCCCTAAAAGGTTCTGTCATCTGCCAACGATGCCCTGAACCAAGGGCTTCCCCACCCCCAGGAGAAATGCTTTTAACTTCCCTTGGAAAGGGAGCAGAGCAGAGTCTGGGACAGCATCAGAGCTTGGCATCAGGGCAACATCTCAGCATCAGCACGTGGGAGTGCCACTACCCCACAGCAAGGGGCAGAGCAACCCCAGGGCTGCTACCTGCTGTAACTAAAGAGGGGACAAATAAAGCCTTGTGGAGTGATGAGATTGTTCCTCATTGTCAGAAGCCAATGAAGTCAAAACAGACCTAGAAAAGTTTCATTAGTCCACTTTTTATTCAAATTAAATGATGGGGAACTACAGTGTGATTTTCTTTCATAATATAAATACGTCAGTGAAGAATGTTTCTTGAGTTGTTCATCGCACTGGACAAGACAGATGTCAAGAGAATTACTTTGCAAAGTCCTTTGTCCTCCACACTCATGCAAAAAAAATCTTTAATTTAAAAAATGAGCTTAAACAGTCAACCAACTTGTTACAGTATACTGTCAGCCACTGAACCAACAAAGTCTGGTTTACAAAACCAAAAAATTTCACACCCAGGTAAATTATTTCACAATCATTCATTACCCTTGAGGGTCTTTATACATAAAATGTACAAATTAAAATTATCAATATTTATTTATTTATTGTCACTGTAGAGAAAAATAATTTATAAACCCATAAACAAAGATAAGGGCAGATGGAAAAAGGTGAACGAGCCCATATTCCGACCATAATGTCTAGCACACTCCCAAACACTGCAGCTTTGAGCAACAAACTATGCTCACATGAAAGTGATTTTTGGGCATGATGTGGGCAAAGGGGGAAACTGCTTTGCTAATGTATGACTAATGAATCCCAAAGGTTAAGACTGAGCTGCATTCCTGTGTTGAACCATCACAGTAGCTTGATGAACAGCATTTATCTGTTGAGCCATCACATTGGCTTGATGAACAGGCATCACACCTCACTGGATATTAAGGACTTTGGTCTCCAAACAATGTAAAGCAGAGAACAGTATTAAGCTTTCATGGTGGTGACATGCAAACGCTGCCAAGTGTATTTATGGTAATTACTTGTTGTACACATCTATTAAAGACACTGTTTGGATAAACTGAATGAACTGAAAATTGATTTTAATCACCCCCAATTTATCTATTAGGCACCAATGGAAAAGATGGACTTTATTCAAACTTGTTTAAACAACAGATTGCTTGATGCAAGCCTACCCTGCATTGCAAGCCCAGCAGGGTGTGCACCACATGTGATGCTCCTGGGGTTGGGGCTCATCCTGGGGAGCCTTTCTGCAAGAGCAAAGCCTCCTGTAGGAAACCCCAGGCCAGAGTCCCACAGGAGGTCAAGCACAGGGTGACCCCAAAAAGAGATTACAACAGAAGGAGCTGAGGAAAGTGTTCATATTCACAAAGGACCAACAGGAGGAAGAGGTCCAAGTAAAGCTTTTACTAAAACTCCTGCAATATTTTTTCTGATTTTGGCAACCCTGGGGGGTTGTGCCCAGACTGTTGTGGGCAGAGTATCTCTGTCTTCAAGCAGCTCATGCAGGAGCCAAGAAACAGAACCACCAAGTGACAGCTTGTCCCCCAAATTACCCAGGAACCAAACTCATGGCACAAAAAAATTAAATCAGGGTATTGAAATCATTGTAAAATAACCAATAATCTAAGAGCCTACTGGTGACTGAGGTAATGGGTTTGAATTTATCTCATAATGCGGAGCCCAATGCTGTCCTTCTAACATTAAAACCAACACAACAGCTATCCCAGATCCCTCTTACAAGATGGCATTTCTTGTGCAGAGAACATACAGAGTCACACCTACACCACAGCCAGCAAAAACCACACTGGAGTGCACGAATTAGATCCAGAAAAGTCATTGAAGACCATAAAAAGCAATCCAAAAATTATTTTAAATTGTCTTATAAAAATATTTACAATAAAATTTATTAGTGCTAATGCTACGTTTTCAGTCCTAGAAAAAGGCAATCTGTAAAGGATCTGGCTCAGGTGCTCAAAATGAACAATACAAACACGAAACCACACACCAAAGACAAATTCCAAAAGCATTTTGGGGGTAGGGGAGCACAGCTGGTTCATCACATGTTACGGTTGTTCGTATTGCATAGCTGGAAAACGAGGTCACTTGACTTGCATAACACTGCAACGTTTGGGAAGGAAGGGAGGGAGGAAATGTGCCATTTGCCATCGAGGAGACCTGGCTGAGCTGGGAACAGCATCACTGGTCCCTGGCAAGGGCTGTGAGTCCTAGCCCTGTCCAGCATGCCACAACTCTGGGCCAGCACTGGGCAGAAGTGCCATTTTACAAAATCTGTTTTCCTTAGGAGCAAGGAAAGTTTATGAACAGATGGATAGCAGGGCATAAAATTATCTCACCTCCAGGTATACCCACTTTTCACATCTGACAAACACAGCAAATTGCACCTTGCACATCTCTAGCAGGACCTACCAATTTTTATCTCCAGCTCACATAAACTCATAGTCTCTGGATAATATTTGCCTTTACTCCAGTGAAGCCAGAGGTGTGAGAATGTTGGCTGGGAACTGTCCAGCTGTTGAGCTGCAGTTGGGCTGTACAGTAGCTTATAGAGGAGTTTATTTAGCTTTATGTCTATACCAGACCTAACAAGGGCCATGTGTGCCCAAATGCTTGTCCAGCCTTCTCCAGTCACCTCCAACTAACAAGAGATGCTACCTTGGACTTAAATGCTTTGTCTGTCCCATTATATCCTTTATTCCCAGGCTGCATGGAAGGGAACCACCTTTTGGGCCAGTGAATTTGAGTCTGTCCCAGCTGAGGCCTCCTTCCTTATGCCACCATAAAGGTGCACCTCAGAACTGATGCGAAGGCAGCTGCAGTCAGGGACACATTCCTACTGGGGTACATTCCTACTGGGATACATTCCTACCAGCCTCAATGGCTTTTACAGTAAGCAACACCTCACAGGAGAGCAGCATGTCACACTATTATTTTGGCATGTTTCGCTGCAGATTGTAAAACTCAAAGCAAAAGGTTAAAGGGTATTATGGAAAAACTAACTTTTTTTTTAATTACTATTTTCAAGATTCTCTGAGCTCACATACAGTGGAAGAGTAGACATAAAGAGTAGTAATGCCTTTTCTTTAGAGTTTGCTCTTGTTTCTAAAAGCAAAAACATCCAAAGAGGAGTGGGAGCTACCTCACATTGCCCATGAAGGGAATGCCAGCCCCTCTGCAGGGCAGTGACACAACACAGGCAGGGGCTGTTCCCCCCCAGTGAACAGGCACCCACCTTACAAGGACTGTGTCAACTCAAGCACCAAAGACTACATATTTATAGAAGTAACTCACTCCTCTACAAAAGCAGCACAAGATGATGCAGCTTAGATCCCTCTGAAATAAATTTTTAAGTATTTTCCTTTTCTACTGTCAAAGGTCACACAGAGCACATCTATGGAGACAGAAACCAGCATAACAACTCTGGACAGCTGCCCACAACAAAAAGCCTCAGCTGATCTACAAGGGGAAAAATAAAACATAAAAAACCCAAACAAGAAGAGAAAGAGTAAAGAAAATATTTCTCTTCACTAGTTCCCTTGAGCTGGGAAGCTTCTGGGAGCTCACCTCTGTATGCAGAAACATGTCAGAGCTCATAGGGACACACAAAAAGGTATTTTAAAGTCAAATGTCTTCTTAAACAGAAAACTTTAGGAATTTGGCATATAAGCAAGACAGGTCCCTTATATCTGCATCTAGATTTGACTGTTTTGAATAATCTTATGGGTTCTTCATACTAATAGAGGAATGCTTTCAGTAAGGGCAAGACTTAAATAGCAATTACAGTGACAGTGATTAGTTAATCTCCATGCTCTGGAAGCATTAAAACACTGCAGGTATTTTACTTGGCTCATTAATCCCTGCCTGGGTGACAGAGGGCTCTAGCTGTATGGAATGTCTCTACATTAATGGCACCATAAGGTATTTCTTAACATCTAAATGCTCTGTTATGAAATGGCATTGAGATGCTGGACAGAGCTAGAACTGAAGCTTTCAGCACAGCTGAAACGTGTGGGTTGGGAACGTTTTCTATTCAAGCAACATTTGTTTCACAGGAGCAATAAACCCCGTGGGAGCAGCATGTGCTGTGTGGGGCTGTGAAGTTTTGTGTGGCTCAGGTGCTGAGAGCTCAGCCCTGGGGAAGGCACTGCCCAGCAGGTCCCGTCACGCACAGCACACAGCATTCATGGCAAGTAGAAAAACCACATGGTGTTTATTTCCACAAGCATTTCAGGGATACACACAGCAGTCCAGTGGCATGTACAAACGTATGACAGACAGCGTCACACTCGAGCCAGACCACCCTGTTCCAGTCCATTTCTGCTGTTTTTCTCTGTTGGAACTCAGAAGTTTCCCCTGCCAGTGTTAAAGTCCACCCTCCAGGCACAGTGAGTAAGTAGTTCAACCAACAATGTGCACGGAGCATCAGTAGGGAAGAAATCCAGAAACGTTCCTTTTTACTCACATGCCCAAACGTAGCAGTTTTGTTTCACACAAGAAATTCCGTGCCTGCAGTCCAAGCACAGTGTTTATCTCAGGACACATGCCATCGAGAAGAACAGTTGATTGCACCACAGACAACAAGCAACACCTCGTGTCTAGCATGGAACATGTCCCCAGAGGGATTTTCACTTGGCTATGCAATCCACTGCAGAGTGGATGATGCTTGCAACGTATCACGTGTCATGCTAAGACAGTAACAGCAATGAGATGGGTCAATTCAGAGGTCAGTCATCTTCCCAACACCACCTAGCTGGATCCACTTCACTTCTGCTCCTCACATTGGCTTGATCGTGTGTCACAAGGGTTTGTGAATCACAGCCACACCTGTTGTAAGAACAGACAGACACAGTTATGGTAGGAGCAGCTCCTGGGTTGCCACGTGGCTACAATCATCCTACAAAGCCAAAGGCCAGCAACAAGGGAGGTGACTACCACTTCTGTGAAAGTTTCTTCTACTGAAATCAACATAAAACATACAAAAAAAAGTAAAATTAAAGCTTCAGGGGGCACAGCTCTCAAGTTGACAGACAACCCCACTGCTGCCCACTCTCCCACTGCCTGTTTACCTGCATAACTCCTCCCTGTGCTCATGCTGGTTGGCAACAACGTCCACTTGTCTGTGCTGGGGTTGTAGTACTCCACCGAGGCCAAATTGCAGGAACCGTCATCACCTCCCACCACGTAGAGGAGACCATTCACCGCACACACACCTCAAAGCAGAGCACAGATGGTGAGACATGAGCTAACTCATCCCCCACAGCACGCTGCTGCCACATTCCAATTCACTCCCAAGCAGATCTCCCAACTCCCATTTTTATCTTTTACAACACTGATCACATACACCACGAGCACAGGAATTGCATTAAAAACCACACACAGACAACTGAGCCAGCCACCACAGGAAGGCTTATCGTGGTTACCTGCATTTCTTCTACACATATTCATGTCTGCTACTTGCTTCCAGGTGTTTGTCCCCGGGTCATAGACTTCCACACTCTTCCTCACCAAGGGCCCGTCATGGCCGCCGGTGGCGTAGAGCAGCCCGCTGAGCACACCAACACCTGCCAAGCACAGCCAGGTCAGCCACAGCACAGGGACAGGGCTGCATGTCCCTGCTTCTGCTACTGGGCATGGCCTTGGCCTCCCCAAGGCACTTCCAAAAACATGGGCCACATGTGCATCAAGATCACAAGGCACATGGTCAACTCTGCACCCACCCCGTGGCACTGCAGCAACCCGCACAGTAATGCCTGGCAGATTCCCCTCTTAGGAAGCTGTCAGGCTATCCAAGACCAGCAGTCTAGTCCCATGACATTCCTCTGCCTTTATTCCATCTCTTTGCACTGACTTGCTCTCTGTCTCCCACCCCACCTTATTTCAATCTGCCTGATATTTTCTGCCATGGGACCCTCTGCTTCTAGCCTGATTCCCCCGTTCAGGACTTTTGTTTTTCCTGCTGCCATTGTGCCATGACTTCATCCCTTGGATGATCTTCCTCTCCTCAACAACTTACAGCTCTTGAAGCTGCCACTTGATTCCTCTCCTCCCACTCCCACCCCAAAACCTGGCAGCACTTGGCACAGACAAGGTGCCTCCAATGCCACCTTCTCAGCCATTTCTGAAAGCCCCTGGCTGAATGACAAGGATCTTCAAGCTACTTCTGCCTAACATTAAGTAAATTAGTTAATTAAAATGTTCACCAATCTGTGAGAGTTAAAACTTCCAGCAACATATCTTCGTTAGTAGGTTCAAAGGACTCTATTAAAATTAACAAGGTGGGATGTTAGCAAAACAGAAACAGAGCTGAATCACATAATTTCAACCATGGGCATTAACCGGTGTGCAGGGAGGAGAAGGGCCCTGCCAGCCTGATACCAACAGGTTTTTGACTTGGTCCCTGTGCAAGAATCTTTCCTGGTCAGGAAAGGAGAAGGCAGGAACAGCTGCTGAGTCAGAGAACAGGCACCACCCAGGCTCAGCAGTTCCATCAGGGGCACCCCCATCTGGGGACGGGTACATAGGTCTACCACTGTCACCTCTCCCTTCTCCAAATTATCTTAGCTTGCTACTGCTGGGTTTGGCTCTGGCCAGACATCTCTCATTGTACCAAGAGCTGCTGAAATTCTAATATGACATTGGGATTCATGGTTCACCTCTGGCAAACGTATAATTAATCTCTAACTGCCATAAATATCCACCTCACCGGGCCACATCCTTGGTGTGGTTGAAGTACTCCAACATGCATGACTTGGGAAGAGCAGAACACATCCACATGTGTATCCTGGCTCTGAGCTGTAGCAGTTGTCTCCCAGCTCACTGGGAAATGGAAAGTCACTTAACTGCATCTGAGCCCAGCAGCCTGGGTGTGCAGCACCTTGGCATTTGACTATATTCAGCTGTTAACAGAAATTTTATACTTGTAAGAAATAATTTGATGAGTAAATCTAATTTAGCAAGTAAGAGAGCAGAAGAGTCAGAAACACTCAAGCTTTTTCACACGGAACTGCCTCCTTGTGCAGTGAGACAGACAGGGCATGCAGGGACAGGACATCCCTGCCAGCAGGGGAAGTGAACCCCCCAGCTGGTCCAGCAAACCCTAGGAGTGTTCAAAAAATGTGCAGATGTGGCACTTGGGGGACGTGGTTTAGCAGAGAACATGGCAGTGCTGGTTAACAGTGGGACCTGATTATTGTAAAGGTCTTTTCCAATCTAAAAAAATTCATGATTCCACAAAGCCTGGGCAGCACCTGCACATGCCCACAGCCCCAGTGTCTCCAAGGACTTGGGGTGGCTCCAGGGACTTGGGGACACCTGTCCTCACCTCCACTAGATGTCAGCACGGGGATGGCAGTGCAGAGCACGGTGTCATTTCTGGAGCTGTACAGCAGATTGTGCTGCAGCACCGCTGGTGGCCAGTGGCACTGGGCAGTCCCTGCTGGAGGGGCCTCTGCAGGACAACCAGAGCCTGAGGAGCTCAGCTTTCAGGTGGGGAACTGAAAACTGCAAAGAAAATTGGCAGGGGAGTACAAGGATTCCTAACAGAGGACTTGCTACATGGAGAAAGACTTGTAAAGCAGCACTCAGAGCAGAGTGTTTCTAACAAAGACAAATCACTAAAATCTGTTTCACCACAGGCACAAAATTCTTGCTGTTTCAGCACACTGCCAACAATAGGAGATATTCTTCTCTTCTGGAAAGCTTCACTGGACTAGGTTTAAGCATCAAGCAGATACTACAAACCTCTTCAACAGAACTCAAACCAACATATTTACCATATTTATTTACCTCACCTGGAGCTACAGAAAAGATACTGGAGTGAGGAAAGAGAGACAGGGTGTAGAAAACAGCCTCAACCTGCTCAGTTCAAAAGGGAACTCCCACCACAGCTTAACCTGCAGGGTCACTTCAGCCCCAAAGTGCAGCCTCCAGGCTTGCCTGTGGCTAACTGCACAATTTAACATCAGGGAGGACCCACAGCACACACTGAGAATTAGGATCAACAGTGACAAATTCCCATTCACCTGAAGATGATTTTAAATGCAGTGGATAAGAGCTCTTCTCCCTTCCAGAGAGGAACAATCACAGGGAAGACAAATTGCTACCTGGCCCAAGATCATCTAAAAAATTAGAAACCATCAAGAGTAGAATCCAATCCTTTTACACAACAGGTCCTTTCCTCTAATCCTCCTGGTCACCAACTCTTGCCAACAAAAAATAAACTAAAAACTAGCTAAGCAGGGACAATCTGAGATGAATTTTGTTATCCTACACATCACCCAATGTGCAGATGCGGTTTGTGTTGCAAAGCACCCGCTGGGTGCCTGCAGGAAGATCCAAAATGAAAATTCATCTGAAACCCTACAATGATAGGAGAGAGGGAGGTGCAGCTTGGCTTTCCCGCGCCCAGCTGTGTCTGCAGCTGGCGATTTGGAAAGAGAACTATTTGCTTACAAGTGAGATGCATCTGTTAGCAGGGCTACTTAGAGACACCGGACATTATTTCACTAATCCAGAAATCAATCTCAATTTGGCAGATTTTGTCAAAGTCAGAACTGCTGAGAGATTCCAAGCCATCACGTTTTTACCCCTGAGGGGAAGGGGGGCATATAAGAGGTTGCAGTGGCAAGCCCAGCAATGCCAAATCCCACTTTCCCTCCCTGCCTGTGGGCAGAGCAGGTGGTGGCCATGGCGAGCAGTACCTGCCCCGCTGCGCCGCGTGCTCATGTCAGCCACGTAGGTCCACTCGTTGGTGGCGGGGTTGTACTGCTCCACCGTGCTCAGGCACTGCCGCGACGCTCCGTCGTAGCCCCCCACGGCGTACAGCTTCCCTGCAACACACACAGCCACGGCTCAGGGGACAGCCACAGCCCGGGACACAGACCCTGCCCGAGGGGACACGCCTGGACCTGCCGGGATGGCCGGGGAAAAGCCTGGCAAAGGGATCTGGGGCGGACTCGCAGGCAGGAGTGAGTGTTTGTAAAGCTGCCAGCAGCACAAGGATGCACCACAACAGCTTAATCAGAAGTCAACAGCCCAGAGGGTTTTCCAAATTACTTGTTGGCCCAGGAGAAGAGGGATTATCAAAGTGTGTTCTGTTGATGGAGGGTTCCCCCTGCTCAGGTGTGCTGTCAAAGGCTGTCACTGCACATTAATTACAGCACCACATGAGCAATAAATACGAAATAGCTTCTTATAATAATATAATACCTGCAAAGAAACCCAGACCTGATTTTGTACAACTTGGGCCAAAACAAAACCCAGAGATGCTGTGAGCACAGCTGAGGCCAGCTGGTCACTTGTGCCCAGTGATGACAGCACAGGACACACCAGATTGTGAGGGTCTCCTGGGGTACCTGGCCCTCCCTACCTCAACTCTCTGAAAGCTGATAAACACACACTTACTGAGACCAGAGAAGCACAATCAGATATCATGGGACTGCATCACACATGAAACAAGGCTGATGCTCTACTGTGTCCTCTGCTCCCAGGCCTGACTGATCCTCTCCCCTTGTCTCCCTGTATCATCTATCAGCTTGTTTTGCATTTAGGCAGTTCATTCTTTGGGCAGAGAAGGATTCTTCTTACTAAAGCAGCCAGCACAAGGCATTCTGGTTCAAGTCCAGCTCTCCTAGGTGCTACAATAAACAACAATTTCAAAAGCTCAACAAACATGTAGAAAAATTCAAACCTAAATTTTTGTACAAAACCTAGAAATAACATCAATTCTCAATTGATGACAGCAGAGCTTGGCCATGAATGAGCTGTGCAATTCTTTGCATGCACAAGACTCCCACCAGGAGTTATCTTCAGCCTTAGGCTTTTGCATCCTCCTGTTTCTGGATGTTTGCAAGGCTCCAAGAAAAGGCTGGCTCTTTTCCTTCTCCCTCAGGCCCACTCATGGCCTCCTTCTGCATCTTCCTGTCTCTAGGAACATTTCAAACTCTTATTTGTGCTGTTGGTCCTGCCTGGTATTTGTCAGTGAATCAGGCAAGAGTACCAGTCCAACCAAGATCAATTTCCCTGGCTGACATAGATTATTAGGTATTTTCAGTACATTTCAGATCATCACATCAATTTTTGTCACATTCAGAGGAACCCTGTGGATTAACTGCAGGCTGCAACTTGTTCCTACACCAGTATGATCAGCTCTTGTGCCCATCACATGCCCTCATTATTTTTATCATGGACTCCAACATATGCAACACTTATTTGTGCTTTCAAACAAAGCAAACGAAAAGGATTTCAGGAGTCTCCAGTCTCCAATCTGTCCATAGAAATACATCTCTCAGGTCCATAAGACTTTTAATACTTTTAATAGTTTCAATACTTTTTCTGCATTCAAGCCACCTGAATACATTCCAATGACTGACAGCAGCCCAGCACTTCCCAAGCATGGGCCAATTTTAAAGGAGATGCTCCTTAAATATGCAAATTTAAGTGAATGACCACTATTTATTCTGACTTTATCTCCCTTCTTCTTCTCACATAAACACATTTCATGTACATTAACATATTCCACGTACCTCCCACTCAAACAGGTCAAACCAAAGCACTGTAAAGCAGGGTTTATATGGTTTATAATAAGGCTTGTGCCAAAACTGCTGTGCACTGCACTAACTGGAAAGTGCTATGCCACACTAAAGACAAGTTCAAATAATGCCTTTCACTTGCTTCAGAATAGATTTTGTAAAGGAAAAAATGGTTCCTACTTAAACTTTTCATCTCCTGAGTCCAAACCAAGCTGCTCAGTTCCAGCTCCCTCAAGTTTGGTGCTGACACAGAGGTGCCAGCAGCTGCCACCACCCTCCCAGGCCTCCCACCTCGCTCCGAGCTGCTGCAGCCTTTGCTATCATCAGCCCCTGCTTGTTTAGGAGCAGAGCTGTGCCTGATGTCAGTAAACACAGCTTTTAGTATTCCTGCCAAACCACCAGCCTGGGGCTGTGGGACAAACTCTGTTGCTGTTTCTCTGGCTGAGCAGATTTTCCGTGATGGGTATTCCATCCACGCAGCGTCTGCCGGCAGCAGCAGCATCCACTGCACAGCAGAGCTGGCTCTCACCAGCCAGAAGCAGCCCAGGAAGAATCTGGATTCAAAGAAACCTGCACACACCTAATTGCATTCACAGGAGGCATGGGCTAGTCTGATACAGGTTTGAGGCTCTTGGAAAGCTACACGTGATTTTTCACCAAGATAAAGAGGAGAATGGAAAAAGTTGCAGCAATTACGTCATATAAAATCAATCTTTCCCAACTGGTGTAGGGAACAGTTCTTGCCATTCCCTTCTACTGCACTTAACCATTCAGGCTTCAGTTTGACACAGTAACATTTGCTTGATGGAAATGGCTGCTGATTTTCTTACCCTCCACAACTCCAACTCCAACACTGCTTCTTCTTGTGTTCATGGGAGCCACAAAAAACCACTCATTGGTTTTATAGCTATAGGCCTCAACTGATGCCAGACCTAGTTAAAAAGGGGATACACAGGTTTTCTAATTAAAAAAAAAGAGAAGAAAAAAAGATTGGTGTTGCACTTTCATCTGCCTTCCACCTCCTCCCAAGCCCGTAATTCCCACCATGCTCCTGCAACCCCACTTCCTAATCCCTTGCCTTTCAGGCTGAGACCAGCACGTCAATGCCACTTCTTCAGTGGCTGGGAAAACTGTTACCCCATCATCCCTGCCCTGGGACTGCTGCCTCTCCAATGTGCTGAGGACACCAAGGTGAGCAGAGTCCAAATTCCAAGCCCAAAAGCCCCACATCCTTTCAAGCATTACAAAACATCATGCAAAGGTTTAAAAATTCCCCCAGACACTGCTGCAATAGCTAGTTTAGGGCTTAACCAAGTGGCAGAGCTTTGCAGCAGAGGCAGAGGTGTGAATCTAAACACACAGCTATGCCAAGATAAATCCCAGGCACACGCACCCTGTAAGATTCCTTGCTAGTATTTTATTCATGTTGCTATGAAAAATTTAACTGAAACAAGGAAAAAAATCCCTTTTTAGCCCAGAAAAGCATAATCATACAGAGAATGAGGCTGAAAGAACTGTATCACTAAAGAAAATAATAAGGGTGAGATTCTCTGCAATTACTGACAGGTCAGAACACGCACATGGGTAGCTACAACACATACCAAACCCCGTTTCTGTCTCCTCCTCCACAGAACCATAGAGGAAGGGCACAGGAACCTCTCTAAAGCTCTGCAATCTCTGCAGGGCCTCTGAAAGTGCTTCAGTCAGGTCAGGCACTGGCTGGTTTTCGCCCAGTCACCTACCAGTGCTGCCATCAAAGCCGCCCACAGCGTAGAGGAGGTCGTTGAGCACGGCGGCGCCCAGCGTGCTGCGCCGCTCCTGCATGCTGGCTATGGACGTCCACTGGTCCTTGACGCCGTCGTACACGTCCACCGTGCGCACCCGCAGAGACCCGTTGAAGCCCCCCACAGCATAGACATTGCCAGCCATGAACACCACACCTGAGGGCACAGGAGAGGGGTTTGGCAGCAAACTCTCTGGGAAGTGAGGAGGACCTGTCTAGATGCTGCTCGCCCCCCCCAGGGTGTGAGAGGCAGCTGGGAAGAGCAGAGCACGGGCAAGGCTTTGGTGTTTTCTGCAGGTTAGCAGTGTTGGAGTGGAGCATGATAAAACATACGTGTCATATGGGAGGTGAAATGCACATGAAAACATGGCAGCATGAGCCACAGATGGACTTCACACCTGAATGAGTAATTCTGTGAGCCAGAGGGAACACCAAATGGTGAGCCACACTCACAACCCTGTCAGATGTTTTCAGAGGAACACTCCCAGCTTAAAGATCTGCTCTCCATCACCCACTCCTCCGCACCAAGAGGGACTGACTCAGCTCCTTTGATTTTCACTAGGAAACCAGCAAGAAAAACTGGACCCCTGTGGGCTGCCAAGACAGCAGTGGGGGAGGAGGAGGGGAAACACTGATGGAGAAACAGTCAGGAGAGAAAGATGATGGAGAGACAGTGGGAGGGCTGACAGGCAGGAGCAACCCCACTAGAGAGCAGGACATCCACCTGAACAAGAGGGGAAAGATGTCTGTAGGGAAAGAAGAGGATGGCATGGCAAAAAGAAAGAGCTGCTTAAGGCCAGGGTCACAGAGGAAGCTAAAGGGAGGACTAAAGACATCCATCCAGTGCTGAAGAGCTGCATTAGGGAAACAAAGAAGGTTGCAGCAAAAGTTCCCTTTACCTGCTCTGCATCTCCGTGAAGGAAGCTCAGCAACCTGATCCCACCGCTCCTCCTCAAAATCATAGCACTCCACACTGCGAATGGCTTTGGGTGCTTGCCCACCCACCACAATCATCACCTGCAGAGGGAAGAGAAGAGCTAGAAAACGTCAGACATGACCCTGGGCAGCTGCTCTCTGCAGAGAAACCATCACCACAACCTGATCAAGAGCAGCTGCCAAAACATGTGCTGAAGGCCAGCTAGAAGCCTCTGCAGGGACACTTATTACAGGCAATTATATTTCAAGGGGGAAAAATTTCTCTCCAATTTAATGCATGCTAAATATGGCCACCCCATTTACCCTTCCTCACTGTGTCCAAGGTGGGCAACTTGCCCAATTTCTCCTTGAAATACAAAACCTTTTGGCACCGCAGCATACCCAAGACTCACTGCAAAAGTATTTTTAAGTGAAGAAGATTCCAACATAATTTCCACTGGCGGCCCACTGTTTAGTCATTATCTCCATGGTGGTGCTAAAAATAATCAATGCCACTTAGCAAATAAAACGTGACAGCTGCGGTGCCACCTGCAGGGAAGGTGACACTCAGGGAAATCACCAGAACTGTTACGACCTGGGGGGTCTGGGCTGCTGAAGGATGTGATTTGTCAGCTTCATTAAGGCTTTTGGCTGCCACAGGTATTGAAGGAAATGCAGGAATTAAACCCTAAATTCCTTACAGGTAGGGAAGAGCTATGTCAAGGTGGTCAAGGGCAACCTCAGGAGTGGAAGAACCACTCTGCTGGGTAGGGCTGAGGGTTCATCCAGCCCCAGACTCCACTACCAGCAACAGCAAGGGGTGGACTCTGGTGGGAAAGGGAGAAGACCAGAAGACCTGGGCAGCATGCAGTGTGGTCCTTCCCAAATCTGCCCTATCTGCTGCCAGAAGACAAATTCCCCATGGACACAGGTGCCAGCAGCCTGCAGCTCTGCACTCGAGGGTGCCCATGGCTCTGAGCCCCAGCTGGGCACTGCAAACCAACACCTGCACAGGCAGCCAGCCCCCAAAACACCTGCACTGGTGAGCAGCTGGACCTGCACTTTGTTCAGCACACATTTCATTCAACCCTCCACAGCCATCAAGAGGGAGGATTTGCTCCCCTTACCACAGCAAATCAGTGGGACAAATATCACCCAAGACAATCTGATTTTTACAAGGCCAAGGAGCTAGAAACAAGATAATGGAGCTTCAAATATAGATAAAGAGTACTTGGAAAACTGGCTTTAGCCTCTGCAAGGCAGCTGAGAGTAGCTGAGGGGATAAGATCATCACTTGAGGTCACTCAGATAACAAACTCAACTCCAACCAGGGTTGCTTTAAAAGTAGAGAGCTAGACAGCAATTTAAAGAATTTGAAGAGCATGGAAATAGTGGCCTGTTTGATCTACAAAGATGAGAACATGATATTAGAAACCAAATTGAGTCTAAATTAACAGCCTGACTGCCAGTTGTGTAACAGTCTCCCATGGCAAGCTGCAGGGCTTCACGCAATTACAGAATTAAGGGATTTCACAGCAGACAATAATCCCTCATCAGCAGGACCAACAGGCCAGATCAAAGTTTCTCAGTAACAGGATTGCTGAAAGATCATCACCTCCTTCCCTTTCTTCACAGTTCAAAAGTAGGGAGGAGAGACCTGCAGAAGAATTTGGGTTTGTACTCATAGGTCATGCTATAAAAGATGTTGAGAACCTCTGAACTCACTGATTTGCTGTTTCTTTTATCCTTAACTACTTTAGTCCTTGAACAAAGGCCATGTCAGCCCTTCATGATACCCCCAAAGCTGTGTTCTACCAACTTCATCTCAGCAACAGCTGAAAGGGCACTGACACACACTGCCACATGCTGCAAAACCACAATTTCTCAATGGACAGTCCAGTATCCAAATACCAGAAACAGCACAGATCTCATACACCATCCCACAAAGCAACCTCATTATTGTTTGTGCTTGGAAAAATAACACACTTTGGTTTTGATGTCCTGGAACCTCCAAATGCTTACTAGCACCTTCAGTGGCAGTCTGCTGAGAGACATTGTGCCAAACTGTGTTTATTTCTGGGGCACAGGGAAAAGTTCCTGTGGTCATTCTTTTCTTCACTAATAAAGGGGTGGCTGGAGCATCACAGGCCTGCAGGATAAACGTGGGCAGTAACAAGGATTATTTATTCAGTTGCTGCTTTGAGTCTATTGAAATTCACTTCAGACTTCCTGCCCACGGGGCTGGGAGCTGTTATTTCCTGCTTTCCTGGCTTCTGATTATGGATACAGGAAACGAAGAGACACCTACTGTGACCCTCCTCAGCAGGGCTCCACAACACTCCTAGCAGGCAGCAGCAACCTCAGCCAGCCCCCCAGCACTCCAGCAGCCGCTCCACAGCTCAGCCAGCCACCAAACCACTTGTGGCTGACAAAACGTTTCAAGAGCAGAGATTCTCCTTCCCCTAAGGGTTTATCTAAGTTTATCCAGCTTAATTATGTTTCCTTGCTGGGCATAGGCAATGCCAGAAGAGGGAGTAAAACACTTCCAAGCACAACCACTGAGTTAGTAAAAAGTAACACAGCAAGTTCTCGAGCTCCTCTCAAAAGACTGAAAATGCCACCAGGAACAGGGGTGAGGTGACACGAAGTGACAAGCTCAGCTTACCTTTGGCAAGCTAACAGGAGTCCTTGGCTTTGTCCTGGGATTCTTTATTAGTTGCCTTTGATCCAGAGGAAGCAAATGATATTTCATGGCTTCGATAAGGAAGTCTTTACAGGTGTTGTTATTCTTGATTAAAGCTTCTTCTTCAACTGTCTGAGAACATGCACACACAACAAAGATCATTTACACTGGCACAGGTCACAAGGAGCTTTGTGAAAAGAACATGTAACCTGGAATTTCCCTTCCAATGTACCAACATTAGAAAAAAAAATGCAGGAGACAAACACAGACTTCCAGTTCTTCCCAAAGAAGCAGATGCAGTAACATCCAAGCTTCTCACTTTTTTCCGAGATCACTCACAAGAAGTCAGTATTTTATCACCCTATGCCAAACACTTGATGCAGCAGAGGAGAATTCACCAGGAGTCCAGATACAAAGTAAGTTATTTCTTTTATCTGAGTCAGAATTTTTGAGGACAGGCAGTATCTTTTATTCCATCAGAAGATACAGATGAAAGAAAACCAAAACTATGATGGGTTCATCTTGTGAATAACAATTTTATACTGATTGTATTGATTTTTTTTAGACATATGATAAAAGCATAGTAGTCAGAGAGCCCAAATGCCAACCCCTTCTTTGGGAATTCTCAGCTCATTATCTAGGCCCAGATCCCAGGAATTAATTTATGAAGAACAATCTCCAAGTCAGACTGAGTCAGAGAGTGCCTCCCCAGCAACACAGACCTATATGTATGCACAGCTCATGCCTTAAACCAAAATTATCACACATTATGTGTTTCCATTATTTCTGTGCATGACAGAAAAAAGCTGCATGAGCTTGTAACACCACCACTTCAGTATTTTCAGGGTTAAAAATCACAAGATATTAACTTATCAATGTTTCCCCTAGAGGGACAGCAGCTCTGCTCTCAGCATTGCCTGGCAGAGCACAGGTCCCATTTACAAGAAGGTTTCTGAAGCACACATTGATTTAAGAGTCCACTCAGTTTTTGCTTTTATTCTTCTGTTCACAGACTCAGCAACAGACCAAATCACCCATCTCAGACACAAACAGCCAAGCCACTGATTAAGGAGCCACCAGCAGCTTAAGTGCAAGCATTAATGACTTCTTTGCAGACTAACCTGTACCAGGTAATCTCTGGGCAAAAGGGGCAGGCGAACATGCTCCATCAGCTTAGCCATGTGCTCTAAGCGAGATTCCTTCTCATAATTTATCCAAGAGATAACTGCTTCAAAGACCTACACAGATAAAGTACAATTAAATGGGGAAGAGAGAACATCCTTGCAGAGTCACCCACCCAAAATCAGACGCATGGTGATTTTAGAGCACTGAAGGGAGTGCAAGACCTCTATCAGATGAAAAAGCTGTGACTGCACAGAGCACAAGCAGCACTGTAGCAAAGAGCTGAGCTGACCACGCAGGTTAACAAGCAGCTTCACATCTAGATGTGCTGTATCACTCCTAGAGCTAAGTGCATGTCCAGAACAATCATACACCTCTTGGACATTAGCACTGGAAGGCAGCCAGGAAACTTAATGAGCCTGCTGACATTTGCACTGGACGTTATTCATGAAATCAGCCACAACAATTACTCCTGATAAGAGAGATTTCCCTCCTCCAGGAGCCTGGCCACACAGTAAAGTCACTCTGCTCATATTTAATCACTGCACCAGTTCCACCAGCCCCCAGAAACCAAGAAGCCTTGAGGACAAACTCCCCACACACACAGGGCAAGCCCTGCCTGCAGCCATGGAGCCTCTGCACTGCATGCATTTCACTGCTAAAAATACTCAGACACTCCAGCTGGGGAACAAGGGCACACTGGGCTTCTGGTCTGAACCAAAATCTAGTTTTACTTCCAGATCCAACTGGTTGAGATAAGCATCCAGAGCTGGAGTCCGTGACGAAGTGCTCCCAAACAGCCCCATGGGCAGAGCCCTGGCAACGCACGGGAGAGGCGTCCTCTGTATGAATATGCATGTGCTTATATAACTGGGAGCCTCACTCACAAAAGAAAGGCCTAAAAATGTCACCAGGAGTGGGACAGGCTTCCTGAAACACCCAGCAAGGCAGGAAGAGGGGCTGATGCAGTCTCAGATGCTACACAGCAGGATCTGGATCACTGCAGTGGAGTTTCCCCACAGGGGTAGAATTAAATTCTGATGCATAACCCTCATCTACAGACAACACTCCCCAAGCTCTCTCACTGCCCAATTACTCAGGGGGGCTGAGCAGAGACCCTGTCTATCCCGTGCTTCCCCCAAAAGCAACCCTGGCCCTTCCCTCCAGCATGCCAGGCAAGCTCCCTTGGTTTCAGCTTCCTTCCAGGGTCACCAAATGGTCAGGCCAATTTGCACAGATAATTATTTCTTTCTTTCCATCCCTCCCATCACTCCCCAAGAAACCATTTTGTTTGGTCCAAGGTCACTAATTTGACAAAATGAACCAAAAATGAGGGCACCATCTTTCAGTCCCCAGTTGTTGCCGGTAAATGTATTTGCAGGAGGACTTGGCAGACACATCCTGCCATGAAGGAGATGCAGAGCAGAAAGGGGTTTCTTCTTCTTAGGCTAAACTATATACTTTTAAAATTCAGTAAAGCACCAGCCTCATTTCCTGTGCCAACAAAGTTCCTGCTGAACTGTTTGGAATTCAGGACACTGCAATGAGGATTTAAGCAACACAACAGGGAGTGGTGTAATCAAACCACAGCAAATGCTGAGGAGAATAACTACTGCAGAGCCTTTAAGTATTTTAAAATTAAAATAAATAAGCAAACAAACATTTTAAATTTGGCTATGAGGCCTTTAAAGTAGAAACTATGCTGTTGTGAGATTTTTTTTAATTGCAAATGAGTGTGGAAAGAGGATAAGCAAATGTTTAGCTGACAAACAGGCTTTTCTTTAACCTCTTCTGCACACAGGCTGAGCTGCAGAGCAGGTCACAGGGCTGGGGCATACCCAGCTATAGGTCAGGAGGACAGTGAACAAGTCTAAAGGAAGGAAGGCAAATGTGCACTAGGAATAAGCTGCTGGATTCCACTCTTGAGTCAAGCAAGCACTGATGCTTCCCTGCTGTGCCTACTCTAAAAATAACTAATTTAAAAAAAAAAAAAAAAAAAAACAGATTCTGGCACCTTCCTTTGGCTCTGATTCCTAATTTCAGAGAAGGGGAAAAAGGCTTTAATCCAAGACAGCAACCTCTCTATTTAAAGGCCACATCTGTTTCCAGTCCTGCCGTGCCCTCCCTCCACACGCCGTGCCCACTGCAGCCCCGAGCAGCTGCTGCTGCTCCCCCGGGACTCTCCAGCCATGCAGGACCTGCTGCCACGGTGGGATGGACAAAGCAGGTGCCCACCCAGCTTGATTTAGAGCTGAGGTAGCAGCTGGCACCGGCCTGGCTGCAGGAGCAGTCCCAAGCTTGGGAGAAGTAGGTTTCCCACCCTGTGGAGCAGAACAGTAAAAGCCTGGAATATCCCCTCTCTGCATACTGTCTAAGGAAAGAGCAAGCCCAGATGTTTTCCCAGTCTCTTCAGCCAAAAATCCATTTGTTAGAGATTCCCAAGAGTGAGGACCAAACCTTGCATCAGCTTCTGCTGCATGTCAGCAGCATGAAACAATGAATCAATTCCCAAATGCTGCGTAGACTCCCCAATTCAAAAATCCCAACACTCTAAAAAATTTCTTTAGCCACTGTTCTGCGTTGGCAGGAGACCATTCTCAAGTCCCCCCACTTCATACATCTTTAGTAAATAACAAATAATTATTATTTTATATTTTTTTTTTAGCTTGCAAACAGTAAAAAGAGCCAATTAGGTCAGGCATAGAAAACATTAATAAAACTGGCATCCAGGTACTGTACTCAGCTATAGCAAAAAGAGCAAGCAGGGACAACAAACCTCTGCCCTATTCTGAAAGGGCTGTGTAACTGCAGGGGCTGGTACAACAAGGGGGACAGAAGAGAAAGAAGAACCTTTGAGTGATGAGAAAATGCTGTCACCACTTGACAATTAAAATAGATTTCTGTTCTAGCAGAGAATTTTTGTTGTCCTGATGGCCTAGGGGTATAAAAATTGGTGAAGATAATGATAGCCAAAATTGGTGAAGATAATGATATGTTTTATTAGGCCAATGGATATTAGTTGTGGGGTGGCAGAGAAAAGGGAGAACACACAAATTCCAAGGGCAATTCTCCCTCCCTGATCCTGGCAGGACTTAGCTCTAACACTTCCCAGTGATCCAGGGATGGCAAGGCTCTGGCTCACAGGTACAGTACAGGTACGAGACACAGCAAGAAGAGGAACAAGGAAACTCCTTGTGAAATCTGGCTGTGACAAGCTACCAGATTTCTGAAGTATTTTGTACATGCATACACACAGATATACGTGTGTATGTATAGACTGGTATACACACACATATATATTATAAAATAAATGATATAAAAGTATATCTCAAACATTAGCAGATAGGAAGAATAAAAATGAGGAAAATGGCCTGTCTGTCATGAAGTTAACATGCAGCCAACCAGTCTGTCCTCAATTTCCAGCACTTCTTTGAACTCCAGCACATTTCATGTTTATGTTCCATTCCCATTTTCTGCCTCTCTCCTGTTATTCAGGTCTGTTGTTTTGAATGTACAGCTTATGCTTACATTTCCTTCCACTGCCTTGCATTCTCAACAATCTTTTCTTTTACAGGTTCTTTTACAGTCAACTAAAGAAATACTGGATTTGATTGTGTAAAGCTCAGATGAGGGAAGGAGCATTTTGATTCCCCTGGGCGCAAGGCCAATAAAAGCTTTTGAACAATGCTGCACAGGACTGGAAAAAATTGGTTACTAAACTTGCACTTCCCTTTGCAGGCTGCTTGGCTCAGAGCAATTCTGCTGTGAGTTTGTGCCATTTGCTGTTTCCCTTCCTGGCCCTGCCCCTGTGGCACCTTGCAGCCCCACGCCTGTGGAAACGCGCCGGAGCCCCTGGGTTTGCTGGCTCAGGATCAGCAGGGAGCATCCCTGTGTCCACACCTCACATGGAGCAGGATTTCTGGAGAGTTTTACAGTCCCTCTGGGCCCAAGCACCTGCATGTCTGCAGCCCAGAGGGGCTGAGCAGGAGAAGAGCACACGTGAGGATGTGCAGCCCAGCCAGCAGCACCACCACACCCAGGTCCAGCCTCAGCCCACCCAAATGCAGGCATCCAATAAGAGCCCTGAAGTTACAAACCACACAATCCTCAAGCTCTCCTCCAGCCTCTCACAAGTGACCATTTACATTTAGGAACATGGTTTAGTGGTGGCCCTGGCAATGCTGGGTTAGTGGTTGGACTCAATGATCTTAAATGTCTTTTCCAACCTTAATGATTCTGTAACTTTACAATCTCCCCACAGTGGCAATCTGGAGATGAGCTGAAGGACTGGAGGCACATGCCTGTCCCCAGAAACCTGCAGCAGGTCATATACAAGAAACTCAGACCAAAGAATGGGGCTGGAGTTCACCATCACCATAAACACTGGTCACCCTCATCCCCAGGACTCCAGACTACATTTCAACCACAAAAACAGTATCAACCAGTGCCTCTTTCTCCTTTTTTATCAGAAACACTGAAGATACTAGAAAAATATTTCCTTCCTTCCTTTTGGTTCTGGGCTTCCTTTTGTTTTTCTATCCAACATGCAACAGAAGCCAATATTCCTCCCTGGCCTAATGAAATTCACTTTTTTTTTGAGGTTTTACAGCAGGTATTAAATGCTTTACACAACAGCAGATGGGAGTTTCCTAGTTTTCCACAGAGGGAAAGTAGTTGGTTCTGTGCCCCAGGGCTTTTAGTGAGATATGGATCTGAGAGTCATAACTTCCTGCAGAGAACAACCAAGTGAAGGTCATTTTTATGTGTTTGTAGGATTCACATTATTTTAATTTTCCTTTCCACATGATCTCTGTTGGAGAATGGTCCCTAAGGAGCATATCATGATAACAGTTCCTGGTGTAAGATCTAGAAACATTCCAGCATTCTTACATTCACTCTTGCTATACAATTTACTGTACCTTTTCTTCAGAGGAGACTGTGAGCTTGTCACTTGATATTAAACTGCAAACCTGGTCCAGACTAAGGCTAAGAAATTCTTCTCCTAGCATCACCTCAGGGAAGTGCTGCTCTGTTCAACAAAGGAAAAGGGAGAACAGAAAATTACAATGAAATCCATGTTTTCAGTCAGTGGAAGGACCACAGCATTCAGAGAACAGCTCTTGTCACAGCTCTGAGCACCCCAGACATCCCCACAGCAGCTAGGAGTGGAACACAGACAGAAAGCAGCATCAGAGCAGGATAAAGAAACCTGATGTTATTTCAAGCAGCACCAGCCCCATGAAACACTTTCATGAATGATACTAAACTTTCTGAAAGGCCACTGAGAATATTCCAGTGGCAAACACAGCTAGAAGTGGCAACTGAGACGAGGGCCAATGCCCTAAGTAGTAAATAACCTGGCCACCACAGCATCCAGCTTCCCAGTAGTTTTCCCCTTTCCACTTAAGCCTGCAATTGTACAAACTTCTATTTCTCCTCCTTTTGCCTCCAGATCCCTCCATACTGTAACTCTGGGAGCTGCTTGAAAACAAAAAGCATGTCACTGAATATAACCCCAAACTGGAAGAATTATGACTGAACATCATCAAATCTGTCAAGCTTTATATCTAGCCAAAAGGCACACAAAATAATCACTTCCTAAAAAATAATTTCTAGGTCAAATATGTCATTAGCCAGTTGCAGCCATTTTAGTTTTGCAAGAATTTCTCACATATACTGCCAATTTAATCTCACCTGTCATTTGCTAAGTCCCATTTATCTTCGGCTGAATTACAGAAACATGAATCTCAGACACTTTATCTGAAGCAGCTTCTTTCAAGTTCTAATTCTGTAGCTTTGAGAAGCTCAGACTCCCGTATCCAAAAAGCTCTCTCTGCAGCAAGATCTGCCACGAGTTTTCACATCTGCAAAGTGCTTTGCCTGACAAAAAGCAGCATCACAGGGACATGAGCTGGCATAACCTCCAGAGAGGAGATTTTTGGAGCCCCTGAACAGTCCCTCACCAAAGCTGTTGCTGCAGAGCTGGACTCTGGACTTGGACTCCCCAGTCACAGACCCTCCTTGCTCTACTGAGGACCAAAACTCCACAGCTAAGCCAAAGGCTCTGATTAAAAATAGCAGCATATGGATAAAGTTTAATACTCTGTTATGCTGGAAATATATATATGATCTAATGTATTCTAAGGCTTTAAAAATTTAAGAGGAAGGAAACACTCCCCACACAATAAGCTGGATGCATTCTGACTTTCTGGGCAAAATCTCATGTTCATTCACTCCAGACTTGCATCTGGCAGCAGAAAGGTATTTGATCTCTCATTATTAGTTGGAAGAAAGGAAGAATATTTACTGATTTTAATAAAGGAACTGGTGCCTGCATCAAGAAGGCTCCTTCACCTACTAAAGTTATCCATTGGCCAGAACTCAGCATTTCTCAAGTAACTGAGCTCATGCATGCATGGACTCTTGAGCTTGGGGACTTCTGTCTTGGTTTAAGGCTGTTACATAAACAACACAGTGAAAAGAATTTTAATGGCATTTTTATTAATGGAGTTCCATTAACATTACATGGGCTGCTGTACTAACTGGGACTTATGAAGGCCGATAAAACTACACAGCAGACCTTCTAATTGCCAAACAACCAAATAAATATACAGTGAATGCACTGCTTGTTGGGTTAAAGATTAAACAGGGCCTGGAAACAAGGATAATGAGATATTACAAGCAAGCCTTTATACAATTAACCATTCCTTCCAGGGTACCTTTTTCTCCAGGGGATAATACAGCCAGAGCAGCTGAAAAGGTTTTAGTTTTATTTGCAGGAGAATACAGGAGGACTCAGTGGATACATTTTTATTCCACTGAGCCTACTTATGGTCCAATTAAGGACAAAACTGTTAAATAAGAAAAAGCTGCAGGACAGAGCAAGTGCTCTGGGAAACAGCAGGTGTATGCGTCCCTGTTTATATCAGAAAACAGAAAAACAAACTGGGAGAAAACTATCAGCTTCCCCCAAGCAGAGGTCAAGGACAACTGCTGGAGGAGACTGGAAAGTGCTGGGGAATTCAGAGCTTGGGGCTGGCTGGAAAAGCTTTACATTTACCATGTAGAGGAGAAATGCTGAAAGCCATTGCCTGCACCTACTTATTGCAACCAAACACATCCACTCCCAAGGAAACATGAGCCTATCGTCCCTTGGGGCAAGGGGCCATTGCTGCACAGATCAGAGCCTCAGACTGCATGGCAATTTTAGCCGAGTGCTCCAACTCCCACCCACAGGATTTAACTTTGCCCAGTGCCGTTTATTCCCACAATGGAAATGCCCAGCAGTGCCTACTGCTCTCCCAGGGCAGGGTCCACGGGGAGGACACCAGCACACCAACACCAAGCTGTTCAACAGGCACACCGAGAGCTTGCTGGGATCACACTCAGGAACTGTTTTGTGGGCTGACATCCAGAAGATCAGGCTTTTTTACCTCCTCAGGTGCTCCGCTGCGACCAAACCACATTTCACAACTTGCAGCATCACAGAAAGTTGCAAGGCCAGAACTAAATCAAGTATTCCCTTCCTGTTCTAATACCTGAAGAGACCAAGCAGGACGTGCTCAGGCTCTGAGTGCTGTAGCTGGAGGCAGCACAGCCAGACCCCCTCCCCTCACCTGCGTAGGCGTTGGCCTGCTGCAGCAGCTCGGTGCAGGCGTGCACGTCGGCAAACGCGCGGATGCCAAGGCAGTTCGTGGGGTGCAGCTGGGACTGAAGGAAGTCACAGCAGTTTTTTCTAACATCCATCAGTTGCAATAAACTAGCAGCTGGCAACAAAACCTGCAAAGGCACGAGAGGGGAATGAAAGTGAGCAACAGCTTCACAGCTTGCACGAATTGGAGGCAATTCCCTTTCAGACAGGGACACAACCCTGTGGGGTTATGAGAAGGAAGGTTCAAGTCTTAGCTCTACCCATATGCAGAAGATCCTGTTCATGCTCTGAGACATGAAAATGGCTATCCTACACTGGGCTGTAAGTGCAACTCTTGTCACAGCTTCTCCCCACAAAACCTCAAGGCAAGGTGAGGACAAGTGAAGCAACCACAGATGCTCCTGAATTTCTGGCTTTGCTGCAGGTAGGTCCTGCACACAGGTTTTTTTTTTCCCCCCAAAGGGCTTTATATTATTTATAAGCATTGCCATCAGATTCAAAGCCCATAGCAGTCCAGCAGTCCTCAAAACCCTGGACTTTGTTACTTCCAACAAAACCTTATTGGCTTGTGAGGAGGGTGCCCAAGCAGTCATGTAAGAGAGGGGGTTCCCAGAAGCTCAAGCAGGTTTTGGTGACAGCAAGGCTCTCGGGAAAGACAGGTCCAACTATTCAAATCAGCAGCTCTCATTTACACTTACACAAAATGCTGGGGACACTTGTGGATCATGGCTGCATCGAAAAATGAGGAACTGCTTTGTACCTCCAAAACTAAGCACAGAAAAAGGAGACAGAAATGGATGACAAATGTGACATCTCCTGGAAAAAAACACCTTTGAGGCCAGTGAGAAGGACAGGAAGCAGAAAACAAAGTCCATTGGGACATTACAGCCTGTGACATCAGCTACTTCCTTTCTTGTGTCCAACAGCAACTGCAGATGTATCTTATTTCAGCTCTTTCGTAGCTCTGGCTGCCTCACACGTGTCCTTCCAACTGGGCATCTGTGCTCACCATCTGAGCACACATTTCCAGAAAGTTATTGCCAACTCAAAAAAAAATAAGCAGCTGTTAAACAAAACAAATAGCTTAACAGCATTCACCTCCCTGGATCCCGATGGCAGCAAAGGGATAAAGATGTTCCCTCCCTGTCTCTGCCACCACAGTCCCCTTCCACACCAGGGCAGGACACACAACCTGCTCCAGGTCTTTCTAAGCAACTGAAGTGTTCCACTCCAGCCAGCTGTACAGTGGCTGACTGCTGCCAAGCAGCCACCCCAACAGACAACAATAAAAAGAGAAGTCAATTAACCCAGGCGCCTGTTCTGGCCCAAGCCTCTGGATGCCAGGAGCAGATTAGTTTGTGGCTTTGATTAAGTTAGGATAGCACTGCTCTAGGATTTTGAAACCTAGCTGTGAACCACTTTCTTTCTAGCTGAACTATTTCTGAACACCTGAGCTACATAAGGGCTTTGGGTAGCCAAGTCAGACTCCATGCAAACCACCCCTGGCTACAGACCAGCCAGAGCCTCCTCTGTGCACCCCCATCCATGCAGGATGCCTGCCTGCCAGTCCAGGTGGGCTGTTTACCTCCAGGGTCTGGGATGTTGCCTCCAGACCAAAAGGAACTCATTACTATCACCACATGCACCAGCCCCTGGACACACCAGTGCTGCTGTTACGGCCTGTGCTGGCTTGAGAAGCAGTGCAGGAGGAGCCTTGCACCACTTCAGCCTTCAGGAAAGGGACATTAGCATACAGCACTTCTCAGAAATAGGATATAAAAAGCCTATCAATAGATGAGGGGATTTTCTCTTTCTTATTTTCCAGCTGAACGTCTCAACACTCATCTTGTTTTTACCAGGGAAGGGGAAAAGCAAGCAAAGGATTTCCGTGAGAACAAAGTCTGTTTCCTTTAGAAATAACAAGAGGAAATGCCCTGCCTAAACATGCAGCAGGACCAAACTGCAACCCCATTAATATCCAGGCAAGTTACTCACATGGGCCTGGATTTGGCTCTTAATATTTGAACTCCAACAGCTGTGAACCGTTTTGTGAGAGCTGGCTTCTCTACCAGATCTGCCTCCAAACCAAAACCCACTCATTTTTTGAAACTATGTCAAAATTATCAGCTGTTACTACTGAGACTGACTGCTTTGCTTAATCTATGTCCAGAACCTCATCTATGGGGTGTGTGTCTAGAGATATATATATACATATAACATCTAGTTCAGCAGCTGTGCTCTGCAGACTCCACACAAATTTCAAGTTTTACACAACACTGCCTGGGCAATTACTTCCATAGACCTTTGATGTCTCTAAACTAGAAACATCTTTCAGCCAAAAGTGCTCTGTATATATAAGGTTCATTCATTAATGCTGGACTTCAGAGGCTGGGGTTAACTCCCTACTGTAACAGAGCCTTACAGGTAGCCTTAGCCAAAAGTTGACTTACATCATTCCTCCTCTGCAAAACTGGGAAAGGAGCATTTCCCCTAGGCAGGGGATGTATTAAAGCTTATAAGCAGCTTTGACAATTTGGTCAAATTGGAAGCCAAATAAAAGTACTGGCTGCAAGCCTCAGCTGCACATCCAGGGCCACAGCTGGGACTGCACATCTGCCCAAAGAGGGAGACAGCTCCCAGGCACCTGCCCAGGGAAACCCGTGACCAGAGAAACAAATGGATTTTGTGCTTGCAAGGCAGGTAAAATACTCAGTTTTAAACAAGCTGCTCTAAACAGCACAAATAGGGGATATAAAACTACATTAGTGTAATGTGGCTTTTGAATGCAAGGGTGGCAATCAGGCTTTATTACACCCCAGCTGTTCCCAGGCAGCACATGGGCTGAACAACAGTACTTCCACTTAAATGCTCCACCTGAGGTGAAATGGCCCAGACAGGGGAAGGTGTGACAGCATCAGGGAGTCAAACAACCTTGTCAGGAGCAGGAGACAGACAAAGGATGTAGAGATGAGAGAGAAAACAGGGGAACAACTGGCAACTTCCCTCCTGAGCTACCTTCTCCAACTTCAGACACACCATCCCCTGGTTAAAGAGTGAAATAAAAAAGTGAAGACACACATCAGGCACAACACAGTGCTCTGGTGCCACATCCACAAGTTTCTCCTCAGCCTTCTATTAGGCCAAGCCAATTTAAAAGACTTCCTATATGCTTAAGGAAGGGGCCCCAACCCAGAGGAGTCAGCCCTGCAATGGACCAGGGACCCCTGCATCCTGGAGAGAAGCACAGCAAGGAGCTTTGGCTCCAGGAGGAGCACAGCCCTAATTTATTGCTGAAAGGTGCTCTGCCTCACCCTGGGCTTGCACCTACTATTGCTGCAGCTTTTGGACTGAACAGGGGGAAGAGAGATGGACTGACCCATTTATAAACCCTTTATCATCAAAACTGCACTTGCCAGAGAACTCTTTTTCCTTGCTGTGAACTCCGAAGTGTGCAGGGAAAGCTGAGGTGCAGAAGCACTTCTGAAACAGAAATATTGCAGCTCCTAGCAAAGCTTTTTTCCTCTATTCTTGAGACATTTTTATGACAGTTACTATGCCTGCAAAGCTGACAGATTTAATACCTATTTCCCCCAGACAGCTGATTTCAGATTTTGTTCTCTGTGTATGAGCCATATCTCAAACTGTGGCAGTACACAAGGACACCTCACACGTGTGGTCTGTGGCACAGAATTCCTAACAACTTATTTGTGAAGCCAGGTTAATCAGGACTTTTTCCAGGGAATCATTACAACCTGAATGATAATGACTTTCTTAATTGGGAGGGCAATTCTCAGGCTGCCTGGCAGTAATGAAGTGTCATAAGTAAGGCTGGTTGGGACACACTAAGGAGGAACTGTATTCACTGTCTAGAGCCAGAGGTCCAGGTGTTTTCCCAGGACTGCCTAGGACAGGGAGGGGGGCCTGCTCCCAAATCTCTTCATTCAGCTCTGCTCAAGGACATCATGCAGACCTTCTCCATCACTGAGCTGGCAGGTTTGATACGAAAGTTGGAAAGCAGGCAGCAATGTAACCACTTCAGCTGCAAAATCAAGACCTAATTGAAAATTTCAGGTAATTGACATGTTAAAAGTGCCAGCTACCCCACACATGTAGGGAGCAGCAGGCCCTGTGCTCTGATGTGTGTTTATGATTTCCATTGAGATCAGCCCAGGAATCTGAGCATCTGTGAAGTTCCCCGAGACACCCACTTTAGTTTTCCTTCCTTTTACAGAAACTGCATGACACAACTTCCCTCTAAATAAATGTATCAAGCTCCACCTTGAAAAGAATGAGGTCTTTATATCATGCATATCAAAATTTACAACCAACCTTGATGTTGGATGTAACAGAGAAGGAACAACAGAAGGCAGCAGGTGCAGAAATCCCAGGATGGATTCTCCTGAAATTACAACACGACTGCAATAAAGACAGAAATTCTGTCCCTGCTCCATGCCTTCCAAACAAGTGGGAGGCTTAATCCCAAATACATGTTCACAGGTAAAACTTCTCTACCATCCACCATCCCTGAGCCCTCCTACTGCTGCACCTAAACTGCCTTGAAATCCCACTCCAAGAATGAAGTTCCAATAGATAGAGCAGGATTGCATTTGTTGGGGTAATTCTCACCCACGTACCCCAGCAGGGTTAGAAGAGAGTATTCCCTCCACACAGGCTCAGGATGAGCTGAAAATCCCCTTTGCCTGCACATTTGGGACATAATCTTGAGAAGGAATTGGATGAACACCCCCAGGAACTCACTACATAGATGATGACTGGAACTGAGCATACAGGCTTGGCCCCCTGTACACATATCTTTCCTTATATATATATTAAAAAAAAAAAAAAGACACTGTGTCATTTCATTGCACAATCAGCTACAGAAATACATCCTTAGAAAAATAGTCTCACTTCTAAGCCCATAACAGGCCTATAAAAGAAAGAAAAAAAATATACAGGTTTCTATTAGAAAAGAAACAACAGAAGAAGTTGTTAAAAGGCTTCTGGCTGTGAAGGGCTGGGCACTGCTCAGCATTCAAACACACTTAGGAACATTCATTCTGCACTCCATGGTACCTTTGCTGTTCATCTTTTTCTCATTTCTATCCTGCTCTCATCTTATTTTTCTCACTCACAAGACAGTGTCTTTTCATTTATTCACAGGTTTTGATACCTTGGCTGCATCTGCTCAGTTAAGGCCATTGAGCAACTTTTTTTCCTTTTCATACCTGGCACCTGTATCCAGAAACTGCTTCTTCCAGCTACTGAGAAAGTCTGAAGAACTCCTTTATAAAAGCACCCTTGCCCAGCTAAAGATTTAGAACATGTGACAAGGAAATAGAGAGCTCAGTCTCACTATGCTCAAGCAGGGCTGCAAAAAAACATTGCTGAAGCAGCACAGACAGGCACTACCAAGGTATCCTTCCAGATGGATGGATGGATGGATGGATGGATGACCCAAAGCTGTGCAGCAGAAGGATGTGGTGATCCAAGGGACCAAACCTGCTCACTTCTTTCTAACATTGAAACTGCTAATTAAGATGAGACAACAAGGAGCTTAATTTTTGTTGTTTTTAGCCTTCACTTCATGTGAAACTTTCCAATAAATCACAGAATATTCACTTCTGTAACCTTTTCTTCTCATGGCTGGAGGTGAATATTAACTTGTTTATGGCATTTTGTTCAGAGTAAAACACTTAGAGACAGGATGCAAATTTCTCTTTCTATTGGTTTCATAACACAGTCATATTAAATTCCACAAAACATTTTCAGCATGAACACTTTAAACATGTAATAAAAATTTAAACTAGTCAGCTAATCTTGCAGTAGATCAGCTTCATTTCTTAGCTCCTATGAATTAATTTACCTCCAGCCTGAGAGTTAATCACAGAGTGGATATTGAAATAAATGCTGCAGTAAAAGGACCTGCTTTACTAGATTGGGAAAAAACACTTAGTATTCAAAACTTACATTTTTTTATCTTACTGTCTGAGAGATGAAAGCCAAAATGTAGCCAGGGATCTACTTTAACTCCCTGTAATCCCTGGGCCACAGAAGGCAGGCTTCGGTTATGTTTTACTAAAAAATGGCTATCTAGTTGCTCAGGAAAGGGAACACCTGGACTTTTCACAGACATTCAGGGCAGAATGGAGCTGCCTCTCCAGCCTGCCCCAGCTCGCACAGCACTGCTTACACTGCTTACACTTTGGTGCAGCTGGAGCACCAAAACTCTCCCCTGGGAATGCAGCTGGGGTCACTGCCCAAGCCCCACTGAGCCAAGGCAGGCTCAGCAGATGGGATCCCAAGCTCTGCACATCCCACCTGCCAAGTGGGAGCTTCTGGAGCACCCAAGGCCCAGCAGCCTGGGAGGAAAGCACACCTTTCACAAAGCACGTGGATATTGCCTCCATATTTCCCACAGAAACAGGGCCCAATGTGTGTAAATGAGGGCATGTAAATGTCATTTCTCCTCCAGCAATGGGAGATCCCAGAGGTGCAAGGATCTCCACCCCAGTCCCCCAGTGAGTGATGTTGTGCCAGCTCCTGATGACCCTGATGTGGGTCACACAGCAGACAGCCAGGCCTGGCTTGGAGTGTCAGCTCCTTTGCCAGAATGGCCCCTTGAAGGTCTCCTCACTGCTGGTTCTCAGCCTCACTGCAGGGCAACCAGGCTCCACACTCCTACCAGTGTGACAAGTGCCAGGCTCAGAGCACACCAGTCAGTCACATTTGTAAAACCAGAGGGCAGAAGGAACAAGAAAGACCCCCACAGATTTAGGTCATGAAGGATGGCAAAAGGCTGGACTGCAAAGCAGGCCTAGCTCAGGGGTTTGTCCAAGCTCCTGTGGGAGGAGCAGCAGGGCAGCAAGAACCTGCACTCTGCCTGAGGGATCAGAGCAGAAGAGCTCACAGCAAGAACCTCGCTTCAAGCAGAACCAGTCTACTTTTTCCATGTTAATTAGGTCAACAAAACTCTCTCCAGCATCACTGACACAGACTCGCTCTCCTGGCAATGCCCAAGCCAAAGTGAGGAAGACAACAGGCTCAAACTGCCACTTGCAAACAAAAACTGAGACCAACTGAAAAGCATGTCCACACACAAGCTCTCAGCATCCCCCCCAGACATCGGTGGCTAAGTGCAGAGCCTTTTTCTTACCACAAATACAAGCAGAGTCAAAGAAAGAGCTTTACCAGCAGAGCAGCCACAGCCACGTGACACTGCAAAACACTCTTCCTGAGCACCCTGCTTTATTTGAAGGCTGCTTTTCAAATACTCTTTCCACTTCTTAACAAATATTTACCTCTCAGAAATACAAGACAGAGCACACACACAAAAAAAGGAAGAATGTCCTCATTTGAACAATGTATTCCACTCAAAGCTCCGTGAAAACAACTCAAACTACCCAGAAGAATTTAAAAACTAACAGCCACATTCCTCTGCCAGGGCCTGAAAACATTTGACTCACTGCTTGTTTGAGTCTATTCTGACCTTCGACAGACTGACCCACAAGTCAGCACAGCTTCTTGGAAGGCAGATGCCTGCTCTTGTTATAAGAGCTCCACACAAAAGCTAAATGCAACATGACTTAAGTGTGGGGAAAGCACTAAAGTGCCTCAAGTCTAAACAGAGGCTGGAAGCGGCTCTTTTCAAGCTCAACCTTTTACTTTCTGCAGCCTGAGGAGATCCCTCACCCCCAAAGAACCTGTGCCTTTGAGTTTCAAGCTTTTCACTTGGTTCTCCACAGGAGCTGCTGAACCAGCCCTACCTGCACGTTCTCTTCCGTGACCTCGATCTCCGCGGTGTAGATGTAATCAATCAGCTTCCTCAGGGTCTGCCCATCCACGTCTTTGATCTCAATCTTCTTGGCCTTACTTTCAGACATGTCTCCTGAAATTCATTTTAAAAGGACAGTTACAGTTTGCTCTGCAGGACCTTGATCCCCACACATCCAGCACATTCTCCTGGTGTCTGACTATGAGACTGCCTGGCACTATCCCTCACCATTGAAGAGCCACCAGTGAGATTCCCAGAAGCCTCCTAATGCCACCTAAAAAACAACTCAAGATTGAGGACACTGGTGTAGAACAACATAAACCATTACATGCAAAAAACTCAATTTCTTGAAAGAAAAGAACCTGCCATGGTTCACCTGCATTCAAACAAATTAAAGAGCTAAAAATAAACCCCCAGTGTGTCCCTCAATCATGTCTGAGAACAGGGACAGACTCCGAGACTGTGGATGTGTCTTACAAAGGCCTTTGAGAAATATATTTTTATATATACTTATTAAAAATATATTTAATTTTTTTAAAAATACATATGGATAGAATGAGAATGTTGCAACAGCTACAATAGGGTATTTTGTTGTATACCCTACATTAAAAGCAATGCAGTGTTATTCTCTTTTTTTAGAAAGAAGCTGAAACCTGCTCAGGAAAACAAGCACAGAGGCCAGCAGTTACACCCAGCATGCAGCAAGCTTCTCTCCTAAATCACCCTGCTATAACCTATCCATCACTTACACCTTGTTCAAAGCATCCACACAGAAAGATGCAGTTCTCATCTCTCACCTTCCCAACCTCACACCTTTGGATCCAAACCTTCTCCAAATCCATAACTCAAAGGCACGTGGAACTAGAGCAATAATTTCCTCCCTGAATATACAAGCAAAGCCCCGTAGCTGTGTAAGAGCCTGTTCATG
This sequence comes from Leptocoma aspasia, assembly GCA_013399835.1. Lineage (NCBI taxonomy): Eukaryota > Metazoa > Chordata > Aves > Passeriformes > Nectariniidae > Leptocoma > Leptocoma aspasia. The sequence goes on along the minus strand of VXAX01003042.1, from coordinate 15,124 downwards.
ACCCAGAGCTTTTTGCACACCTCCACACCCCCCATGCAACAGGAGCACATCAGACGAACAAAAACATGCAGTGGGAAGGAGAAAGGACTCCCCATGGCCCTTCCAGCATTCCCACACATGGTGACCTCACCCAGGATTTAATCACCAGGATCTCCACAGAAAAGAAAGAACAAACTCCCAAGCGGAAAGAAAATGATAGGTGGAAAAACAAAGCTAAACAAAGGAGAGCATGAAGAAATGTCAATTCTTAAACCTGGGCATGAATAATCACTATTCTCAGAAATCTGGTGACAGTACTGCTGTGGGATTAAGTGGAAAAATATTTCCTGCAGCCTATAGAAGTAATTACAGCCTACATCTCCATGCAACATTCCACAAGACGTGGCTGGGCACAGTAAGTGCACAGCACAGAGTCAGATGCCAAAGAGGGCCCAAGCTTGAGCAAAACCTGCATCCTGTTAATTGAACTTTGCTGACTTTCCTTACATGAATAAGGAGGTAAATAATAGGAGTGGGACGGGACCATGAGTGTTAGAACAGTCAACAACATCCCAAGAACTGAAATAGTATTTGCCCCAAATTCAATTTTTAAAATTTAATAAAAAAATGTTATTCAGAGAAGCCCATGAATACAAATGTACCAGTACAAAGGGATAAATGACCTACATTTGGGAGGCCTTCAAAGCAGGCAGGACTTTTTAATTGACAAAATGTCATCTTCACACACTTCCTCCCTCCAAAAACCCCAAACATCATCAGAGATGAAAGAAGACAGACCAGTCCCCATCAGCCCTGTGGTGCTGGAGGTGCCTGTAAGGAGCACCCACAGAACCCCCTGCATGGGGAGGGAATTGGGGCCCGAGCCCTGCAGGACCCTCGGTGTGGGAGGAGCTCAGCCACACACACCCAGGGATCGATGCAGAAATAGCTTGGAGGGACAAATCTGATAACATCATCTGTCGTCGTGGCATCCATGTGACACGAGCAACAAAAATAAAAGCTGTGTGGGCTTCCCCGCCCACCAGCAAGCTGCCAGCCCTGCACACGAGCAGCCTGCGCTGGCTCTGCTGCGGGACCAGCCCTGGCACCCCGCAGGGACACAGGAGCTGTGCCCAGGCCCGACAGGACCTGACTCAGCGGGGTCCAGCCCCTCCTGCCTGTCACAGGGTGGACAAGTCCCCAGCGCTGTGGAATGGGGAAGAACCTGGAGACACCACAAGTGAACCAAGGCAGGGGTTGGTGCAGACCAGGAGCAGGCAACAGGCTGCCCCTTCCTGCAAGCACAGAGCCAGGGCAAGCCTCTGGAGCAGCGCTCTGGGCTGCTGAGTGCTGGATCATTGAGGGCATCTCATCTCACATCTCTCCAGAAAAAATACCCTGCACCCTAAACCCCACAAAACACAACCCCTAGGGTGTCCTTCATAAGTCAGACTCCAGCCCTACCTGATACCTTAATTACAGAATAATTCAAATCACTAGCATCTCTCACATGTAAGGGCTGTGCAAGAAAGGGCTGCCCCACAGCAGGCACTGCACAGACCCCATCCCTGCAGCCAGGCAGACACAAGGGACGAGCTGGGAGGGAGCACAGGCAGGCAAAACAGGCAGGGTGGCTCTGAGCAGACCTCTGTAGGGTGACTTTGCAGACACCAGCCCCTCACGGAGGCGTTCCTTTCCTGCACCACACTCAACACCCAGCAGTGCCTTTTCTGCTCCCCTTGCTCATCAGGGCAAGAAGAGAGCAGAGCTCTGTTTTGTCACAAGATAAGCTACACTCAAAACTGCAGCAGCCCACGGTGCTGTGTTTACCCAGCACAACAGCCTGCCCTGCCTCCTACACGTTGCATTTCCCAGCGCAAAGCCACAGCTTTGGCTGTTTCCTTAAGTCACAGATGTGCTGAGGGAGCATATGAGTGCACTGGATAACAAAACCACAGCCTCTCACACATGGGGTGAGTGCTTTGAAGCAGCACATAAGACCTGCAAGGGAGGTTTCTGCTTCCTCCTTCAGCACTTCCAAAATTCCTAAGGCATCTGACAGGAGCAGCCCTAGCAATGTCACTGAAGTATTTGTTACTCTTTCTGAAATGATTGTGTTTTCTTTTAAATGGACAGAAATTACTGTCCCAAATCATCCCCACAGAACAGTGCCAACAAGGACCAGCATCCAAAATGCTCTAGAAAGCCAGCATGGAACGGGACACTCAGGAAGTGCTGGTCCCATCTCTCTTTCAGCAGTGGAAGATACAAATAGAAAATGTGGCTACCCGTTTTCAGACTTTCCAGGAGTACTTCAAAGAGGAATGGCTAACCAGAGGACACACAATGGCTTAGGAAAGACCCCAAGGTCATCACAAGGTCATTCATGGCTCCAAAGTCAGGCCCAGCTGACAGTGACCGAGCCTGCAGAGCAAGCAGGGGCCAAAAGGCGATGAGCTGTGGGTCTCAGTGTGGTTCCCACTGCTCACAGCTCCACACTGATCACTCACTGCTCACTCCTGGCACTGCTGGGGGACCTCTCCAGTGGGAATTCAGCGTGCACGAGCAGATCCTGCAAATACCCCCACAGTGCAGCTGAACCTGAGCCCTTGGCTCTATCACTGCTGTGCAGTGCAAAAAAACCAAGTTACAACAACCAGCTGGTGCTGAAGCTGTGATTTTAAACTGTTCCCTTGCAGGGAGTGAACCCCCATGCAGCTGGAAGGAGATCACACGCTCTGTCTTTGCAAGAGAGAGATCCAGACCTTAGGAATTTGGGGACAGCTAGACTGAAAGCAAAGGGAGAGCTGGTCTTTGCCTGACCCTCTGCCCCCAGGGACTTGTCAGGGGGAGGGGACAGGCAGCTGCCAAGGCTGTCACCCAGCCCAGGGGAGCTCCGGAGCCAGCCACATGATGGGTTAGCTGATTACTGTTTAACTCAGAGTGAGGGATTACACGGCCCAGAGAATTCCTGCATGGAAACATGAGCAGCCCTGCACCACCACCTTCCCACTCAGATGACCTCTAAGGATCAGAGGGTTTTTCCAAGAGTTTTTCTTTATTAAACTCTTCATCAGGAACAAGCATCACAGGTCGTGCTCAAGGTGCCCTCACACACAGCTGCTTCTGAGCAGTGTCTGCTCCTCTGCCTCACCACCACAGCCAGTACCAGGGTACAGCACCAGTGCCCCCGAAAACACAAATGCTCTCCACCTGAGCTCACCACACTGATAAAGCCACCATGGGGAGTGTCACATCTCACCTCACATTTTACACCTGAGGTTTTCTCCCCACCTCCACTACAGAAGGGGAAAAAGCTTCAGTAACAACAAGCTCTTTCCTGATAAATGCTGCAGTCTGCTTCCAGCAAAATGAATTAAACCAGGTCTCTCAAGGCTTTTAAAAGGAAGAAACAAGGCCCAGACCACCAGCAAATGAACATGAAACAGGGAAAAAAAACCCCTGAACTTCATTTTTGTTGGAGCTCAGGGGCAGTAACAACCATTCCCTAGGGTGTACAATAATTTTCTTTGTATTTGTCAGTTCCTATCCTGGAAATGAGGGCAAAGAAACGGAAGGGAGCTAAGGAGTTTCTGACCACACTAATTTTACTAGAATGACTTAAATAAGCTGCTCACTCTCCTCCTTCAGGATTGACCTAGCTTTCTTTGGGTTTTTTTGGCTGACCCATCTGGGCATAGCCTTTGAAGGGCACCTGCTCTAGGGATCAGGTGATCAGAGCAGGAATTTTGTCCTCTTTTTCCTTTCTGTCATTACCAAAACACACTGGACTGCAGCAACTCACCCTGTTAAAAAGCTGGGCTGCTAAAACACACTGGGATCAAGAGAACAACAGTGTTATTTCAGGCAGCAGAAAAAAGTGCCATGGGAGATTAAACATCTGTGACTGCCAATTCAGTATCGGCAGGACTGAGCCTTGAAACTACAACTCCTGTGCCAGCAACTTCTTTGATGTGCACCATGAACATTTAGGGCACTGAACACGTGCTTGATGGTAATGTTTTCATGACCCAAGGTCTTGTTAGGGGAAAAAAACCTAACCCATAAAGCGGTGAGCCAAACTCCACAGTAACCTCACAGTGCCCCACATGCTATCTACTCACCCCACAGCCATACAACCACCCCAAAGGAATCAGACAAGGATGACCAGCATCATCCATCAAGTACAGCAAACTGCAGACCCATCTGTACCCCTTCTCTCTCAAAGAAACCCTCTCCTGCCTGTGCTGCAGCTCCTGGCAGAGACACAGCCTGAGGGCAGGGGACAGCACTGGCCCATTCAGCCCAAGCACTGTCTGGTGTGAAAAGCAGTACCTGTAAACATGGCACAAAAATAAGGGCTGCAGGCTGCCAGCACCACCCGGTGAGCTTCCATCTCCACGGTTTCAGCCACAATCACCACATCACACAGGAGCCTCTTGCTGGGAAAACACCAGAAAAGACAAAGATCATTTCAGAATTCCTGGTCAGTCAAAAAGCTACATCAGTACAGCCCGAAAAAGTGGAAGACCCACCGTTACAGACACAGCACCTGAGCTTCTGCCAAATCCCAGGGGAAGGTGCTCTAATCCTTCAGTACCAGCTCCTATCACTGTTTGCCTACAAAGCAAAGCCTGAATCCTCCTGAGGCTGCAGCCCTGCCTGTGGTTCTGCTTTCTCCAGGGAAAAAAAACCTGGAAGCCAAATGAAGCATACATGCTGCCCAAAGAACAAAGGGTAAGCAGCTCCTTCACCTCTCAAACAAACAGGGCTTGGAGAAGGCACAGAAGAGCTTAAAGATTTGGGCACTGCCTGGGGCCAGGCTCTAGTAGATCTGTAAGACAAGAAATAGCCAAGCAAGGGAACACCAGCATCACTTTCATCTTTCCACAGGGAAAAGGTGGAGTGGAAAATGAAGTGATTTCTGTACTTCCTTCCATGCTTGTCACTAAAGCAAGTGGCCACCAAAATATGTCCTGGCACTGGTAAGGGCAGAGGCTGCACTGGTAAGTGTTCAGCCATCTGCCAGAGCAGAGGTATCAATCACTTGAGTTTATCCATGGGCCTGAGGACTTCATTTACCTCATGAATTAGTCTGGGATTAAGAGTCACTGGGATAAAGAACGGGGTTCCAGACAGAAACCGAAAAAAAAAAACCTTCTAAGCTCCCCCACTGACTCATTGTAGAGCTTTGGAAAAGTCACTTCATTAACGAGTGACCTTTTCTACTCGCCCCACGTATGTCCTTTGAGGATTCATTAGTTAATGTTTGCACAAAGCTTCGCAGATGCCGACAGCAAGAAGTGCTCAGCCTCCCAATAAGTTGGTTTAAGATGCTTAAGCATACAAATGCAAACTAAGGGTGTTCTTTTCAAATGTCAAGCCCAAAAAAGGATCAGTGTCTGTAAATCTAGACGTTGCCTTCTCTTTGGAAATACTTATCTCCACACTGAACTTTGTCTTTAGGAAACTGCATTATCAAATAAACATACACAGAGCTCCTAATGGACCAACTATGTCTCTTCCCCTCCACATATTGAAATATGCGGAAAAACAGCTGTGAAATGGAGGGTTATAATTGGAAAACAGGAAGAAAGTAGGAACTGGCAGTCTGTACATTCATTCCAGGTTGGAAGGGGGAAGAGCAATGCGGAGAACGCTTTAAGAGCATCTTAATGGAAGCTTCCTCATTTCTTTTAGCTTATGTAAAAGGTGCTCTGTTCAATTCCTCTTTGGGCTATAGTAATCTAAAGTACCACTCATAAAATTAATTTCATCTACATTTGCAAACTAAAAGTATAAGTGGCACTTAGGCACATGGTTTAGTGGTGGCCTTGGCAGTGCTAGGTTAAGGGTTGGACTCAATGATTTTAGAGGTCTGTTCCAACCTAAACAATTCCATGATTCTATACAGTATATAGGTTAAAGGCTTAGCATGATTTTTCCACACCCTCTGAATGAGATTTCTGGATGCATGTGAAGGGAGAAACTATTATTCAAGGCATCTATTAACACTGAATGCTGACAGCTTAACAGATCCCAAGCTCAGTGCACATTCAAGAGATGTGAAAACCGTATATTCCACAGCAGCAACAGGAGCCAACAAAAAAAAAAACAGTAACCAGAAGATGAAAACATCATACAGGTGCTTAATGGCAGCTTTCATTCTTCTATATTTTATCTGTTCAGTATTGCCCAAGATACCTAACCACAGGCACTAAGAAACAAAGTCTGTCTCCAGTCATTCCCACTCTGCTTCAATTAACAAAGGAATAATAGTAGCACAATAGATTTCTGAATATAGATGCACAAACCTTTCATTTCAGATCCTTTGCTTTCAGTACAAAGAAAGGACCAGAAGGATGCCAGTTAAAAGTAAAAAAAAAAATATATTAAAACATACCCTGCTTCATATAATAGTTACAATATTTCCATTTTGTTCCTATGCAACAGAGAATCGCTGTCAGATATCTGTGGAAGGAAACATTTCCAATCCTTCTCCACACTAGAGCACGTGTGTATTAGGAAACCACTTAATCCATGGAGAGTAAGTAGCTATTACAGCACCTTTTGATTACTTGGAGTGTGCAGAAGAGCAAAGGGTGTTACCTGCTTTCATCACATCACCTCAACAGTTAGGGAGCACACACATTCATGTGTGTGACACATACTTTCCATAAGAACTCTTTTTAAAACTAGAAGGGTGAAAAGTCTAATGATCTAGTCAGAGAAATGCTCACTGAACTTCTATCTGGTTTCTGGGATAACAGCCACCAAGAAACAATTCAGGCTGAACCACTGCCACCACATTGCTGATGTGATGACAGCAGTTTTCAAGGCTGTGTTCACAGATATCTTTTCAGCCTCTGTTCTCCCTGTACCCACACAGCTGTGTAAAGACCAAGGTGTTCTCTTTTAACTAATATCAGGATTTTTCAATTTGCAAGAACAGAGAGCTGACATTCTTCCTGAGTACTTGCTTTTTTTTTTTGCCCCTTACTTTGGAGTGCTAAGCCCAGACTGAGTGATGCTGCTAGTTAAAGAGACTAAGAACAGTACATTAATAATCTTTGGTCTGTAATTATGTGTAGGTGTCTTAATGTCTGTAATGTTCTATTATTGGGTTTCAGACCCTTATCTCAGTTAAGAACATAGTTTACAGCTGAATTTGCTGTAAGTAATGGAAAAGACCAAATGAATTATCATCTATAAATGAAGGCTATGGCTCAGATAATGTTTTTGGGAAGAGAGGTCTGAGACTGGGGAGAGCAGCCCAACACAAAAGGACTATATTTTAGCTTTCTATTTGCTGATTAATCCTCTACATGCAACCATTAGCTGTAAAAAAAAAAAAATGGCACAGACTATTTTCTAAGTCTCTCAATTAGCACAATTCTGCTAAACCAGAGAGGGTGCCCAGAAAGTCAAAAGTGTACCTCCGTAATTCATTCATGACCTTGAAAGCCTTTCTCATGTGAGAGGGATTGACTGTCACTGTACGCTGGTCCTTTTCATCTTCAGCTGCCTCAGAGGAACAGGAACTCTGCTTAATGCTAAAAACAGGGACAAAAAAAAGGAGTAGAAAGTTTGATTCAATGGCACTTTAAAAAACAAGCATCCTAAAACTGCAGCACAGGGTATTGAGCATTGAGTTACCCACAAGTCAGTCAGTTTAGGTTCTCCACATGAAGTGCATCAAAAAATGCAGCTACTTCTGCATGGATGTTGAAAGCCAACTCAGCCCACATTTCAGCCAGCAGGGAAGAAAAGAAAAAAGTGCCAAACACCTGAGGACAAAGCCCAGTCTTACAGGCTTCAGGCCAGGAAAGGAGTATAAGTTGAAATTCAAGCCAGAACACAATTGCCTCACTGAATAGAAATAGATTTCAGCACTGGGAACTACAAGAGTACCATGGATTTTTTTTAACATTCATACTGACAAAAAGAAGTTTAGCCTTCAATGTCCATCTGAAAAAGGCAAGCACACAACACATGACTTGTATCTTCTTCAGAGGCAAGTAGAAAAGGGCTATTAAAACTCCCTGCACAGCTTTCAAAGCTTTACTGACGCCGCTTTCCATTTCAGAATTAGTCTGTTTATTGCCACTGGAACACATGGGATGAATTATTAAACCTTCCTACCAGAACCACCAGCTACATAGGTAATGTCAAACCAGAGGCACCCAGCTATGGGCTGTGTTTAACCAGGCCACCAGGTGCCTAAGGCACATCTGTGTCCTCATTACTTTGTTGGGAGCATTGGCTCTTTACACACAATTGACAGCGGGTCAATATCTCTACCTCCCTGATCTGAAAGCCTGTGAAATCACTCGGAGCTAAAGGCTCCCACCTGAGAAAGAAGCAGCACTTTGAGGCAGATCCTTGTTCTGCTCACATCCATGGCTCACCCCTCAAAGCCCTGGCAGGCAAAGGCAAACAAGACAAGTCAAGGAGGGTTATCCATGTCAAGAGCCAACTCCAAGAGAATGGCAGATCTCAGGAGGCAACTCCATCACCCCATGTGCCTGACTGGAGACCTTCTCAGAGCTTTTCCTTCCAAAGGACAGTCTCCTTCACCTTTGTCACCTCCTCCCTACCACCTTTCTTAGTTGGGCTGGCATGATAAAAAAGGAAAAATCAGGGTAAACCAGCTGTCTGGACTACCCAGCATCCTGGCTCTCTGGTGACCAGAAGGTGATGTCTGAAGAAGGGCAGGGAAGTGTGGAAGGATCCTTCCCAGAACACCCCGTCAGCTTCTGTCAAGGTGTGTATGCATGCACAGTACATCTATATACACACACACTTACACACATTGACTTTCCCTTTGAAAAACACATAATTCACTATTTACAACCCCTTGACAGTGTGAAGCCTTGGCTAACATTACATCCTCCCCACTGCCTGCTCCTGAGCAGTGGCTGTCACCATCACCGTGTCCCTTGACACCACACAAAGCTCTCTGCCCCCGCAACAGTCTTTGGTGGGCTGCACTCTCCTTCCTCAAGAAGCAAGAGGCTGAGCAGCAGCCAAGCTGCACACAGCTCAAATCCACCCCTGCATACTGAGCAGCCTCCAGCTTTGTGCCTGAGACAAAGGGTAATGCCTAAAAACAGCCAAGTCCAATTCTTTCACTTTGCTAAGCGAGTGAAATATTTTCAGTCATAAGTGAAGCCACAAGGCTGAGCACATCATCACTCAACACATGTCCCAGTGAGAGACAACTGCCCAGACTCTGTTACAGTCATCATCCAGTTAGCTTACTATAGCTGGATTAAAAGAAGAAAAATCAGAAAGGAGAATACCTCATGTTAAATGTTCAGTATTCAAGGGACTGGTACCAGGCAACGACACAAACAGCTTTTTTATCCCTGAAGAAAGCTGAACTCATTCTGTGCCACACGTACTGCCAGAGGTGCTCATGGGCATGGAGCTGTGCTGGCACCTGGCTCTTCCCCAGCTCTGCACACTGCAGTGAAGGAGCCTCCTTGCTCCAGGGACATGGCCAAATCCAGCTAAGCCTCAGTGAGGTGCCTGTCAAAAGCCCTCATTGAAACTTTAGGCCAGGTGAAGTTTGACCACAGCTTTCAACACCCCAGGCTAAACCCTTGATTTTTAAACAGCTAAACCTGCCCATGTGGCATGATTGAGCCAAGAAGGGAAAAAACTGCTCTGGAAGCGCGAGTGATTTCATGGAGCTTTCAGGCTCCAAAGCTGGAACGCGTACAGGAAGCAAGCAAAGTAAACAAAAAGGAAAAAAAAATTTAAAAAGAAAGTGAAACCAAAAGGGAGCGTCAGGGAGAGCCACTCCCACTGCTCCCGGGGCAGGACAGCTGGATCACCACAGGACACTGCCCTGGGCAGCCTCACTAACACCTCACAGACCCAAAACCAAGCCAAGCACACAGAAATCGTGGAGGCTCTTTAATAAGAACAAGCACACTGCTGAGATTTATTTATTAGCTCTCCAGTGCCAGAGACCAAAGATGTTCAAACTATTCTGCTGGCAAAAGATACAGTTCAAATACAGCAAGTTTCACTGAACACCAAAGTAAATGTCAGGTCAAATGTCAAGCCTTCATAAAGCCTCAACTCCACCAACATTTGTCTGTGTATTTTAAAAGCAAAGAAACTTGCTTCAGGATTTTGGAAGAAGATCAATCAGCTCTTCCTAAAAAGCAGGAAAGATAAGTTTTTAAAAAACATCCTAAGAGACATCCTCAGCTTAATTAAAAGGGGCAGATTTCAGAATTTGCCAAAGGCTTACCATGAGAAAATACTGCAGATTGTCTGGTTAAAAACTTTTTTCAAAAAAGATCAATATATGCTATTTAAAGTTTTTTCCAAGTGACTCATATCAAAAAACAAATTTGAAGAATTAATGGCTAAGAGCCTCTAACTCATCTCTAAGACTGATTCAGCTACCCTAGAATTGTGTTCCAGTAACAGACAGAGGATGATTTTATCTGGGAGAGATATTTTACACTTCCATGCACATCTCAGAGATCACGAACACATTTCCAACATAAAAATGCAAGAACCTGAATGCTCCAAGCAAATGCACCCTGACAGAAAACAAAAGCTGCCCCTGAGAAGACCAAACCATTACATTTCACAGCCTTTTCTGAGATTTGTCCCCCCACAAGGATAAGAATTATTACATTTATTACACTGTTGTTATTTCAATGGATTAAAGCAAAGGAGGAATAGGGTTCTCTGGTCAAAGATACCAGCCAAGACCAACTGGACTGCTAGAGCCCCTGCACTCTGTGACCACAGGGACATTGCCCCCACATCTGCCCAGCTGATGTCCTACTACAGCAGCAGGACTCGTGAGCCAGCTGCCAGGAGCAATTTGTTCTATTCCTGGGCTATCCGAGGCCATGCACTGAGTGAATGGACAAATGATTTAATTTCCCTGGGCCAGATGAACATCCTCTTTACAGACACAGCAGGATGCTCCTAAAATGAGCAGAGAGGCTCTTAGTTTCAGACAGTGCCAACCCCACTGCCCCCTCCTGCGTGGCCTTTCAATGATGTCCCCAAGTAGAACAAATGAACTGGTATTTGAGGGGCCCCAATTAAGCCAGTGAAGCTAATCACCACCCTGTTGAAACCATGTTCCTCCTCTCCAGGACCCCCTAGCAGAGTTGGGCTCAGGTTGCCAGGGTTCCCAGCCCAGCTCCTGCCCCAGTGTGGCCACTACCCAGCTGACAAAAAGGTATTTTAAAAGCCCACAACCCACTGTTCTGCTGCCCGCATGTACCAACTATAAGTTGGGTTGCCTTAGTTACCAGCAATAATTACAGATGTCTTTGTAGATTATGTGAAAGAATAAAAGCCTTCCTTACAGATAAACTGTCCCCTGGCAAAATTATTGCTGTGCAGAGAGCTGGTAAACCCCAGGAAAAAAAATTCCAGCTCTGCCAAATTCAATTCTAACATTGGCTTTATGGGAGCCAGGAGTTCACCCTGAAGGAAGGGCAGATCTCAAATGCAGTCTCCTTCAGAGCACAGAAGAGCAAGTTTCTGCTCATGTTTCTGGGAGAACAGCCTCCAGGCTCAGCTCCTAACCCAACGTGAACATGAGCTCCACCAGGCTCTCCCGCTGGGGAGGTAGGTGATGGGACACCAGGCGTGTCCAGCCCCGCCTCATCCCACTGTGCATCCCTGGGGGGTCTCTGGGAGCTGCTCTCCTCTCCTGCTTGAGCACCACAGGCTGAGCTCTGCTCTCTGCTTGGTCCCTCACACTGCAGGGCTTCAATACCACAAACCTGGGCTCAGTGTCCTGCATGGGCAATCCTCTGTAGCAGCTTCATATCCCTCTATTAATTACAAGTGCCTGTTAACCATAAATCTCCAAAACCTGTGGAGCTTCTTTGTGGGATATGTAAGAATCATCACCAGAAAATGTTAATCTACAGTTTCTGAGAGGTTTGACATCACTCTGATCTAAAAACCTGACAGATGCCCAATAACAGTTAGTAGTCTGCAAAACTTTAATACCTCTACAAAAACCAATGGAGACCAAAATATTAGTTTTAGTCTAAGCACAATGAAAAATCATTTTACTTTAAGTGGCCTAATTCTCTGTTTAGAATTAACACCCCAAATCACAGGACAAACACATTATGCCCAATAGTTTTACTCCTCTAGTCAGGCAGACACAGTAAGGAAAACATTTCAGTGTAATGGCATAGTCATAAAAATCTCAATTTCTGAATTTGTCTTTAGGTACATACAAAGACATTAAAAAAATTGTGACTGAAAGGATCCACATACTGAACTGGACTTTGAGAGGATTTCAGAGAAATGCATTATCATTAAAACATATGGGAGGCAGCATAACAGAAAGGATTATTTTTCTTTTAATAGCAATATTATTTTCCTATTTTGTTGATTTTTTCAGTGCCTACATCAACATGGAGACATTAGCTTAGGAAAACACACAGTTGGCATACAGCAGATCCATAAAAGGGTATTCATATCAAAGGAGACCTCAGGGAGAAAGAAGACTTTGGGAACTAGAGAGAAGAAAAGTCTTTGCTGACACTAATGGAAACAACACAAAATAACTCAAATATGACAACACCATTTGCTTTGAAAGGCAAATATTGTATTTCTCAAACAGATACCACAGACTACCTTCACTCAAATATAAAACCACAGGTGTTTTAATATTTTAACAAAAAAATTAACATTCCAGAGGGGTTTTTTCCTATTCAAACTCAAAATCATCTTGCAAATTCAGAACCAGAGCATCATGCCTAACTGTAAGCGTCACACAATTTCTCCATAAAATAAAGTCACATCATTTTACTATCAGCACAGTAAAAGCCGAATTCTGAAATATTTTATTGCCACATGTGAATGTTTCAGGTTAAATCTCCCTTGCCCCCAGGTGCTTCTGCTCATGTGCAATGACATGGGCACATGATACCACTGAACATCCTGGGTGTGCAAACTAACAGGATATTTGAGTCTGGGCAGGCTTGGGACCAGAGTCAGAGGTGAAGTGAGCACCAACAACACAGATCCTCACTGACTACAAAAATGGAAAATGCAATATTAAAAACCAGGGGGAGCCCTGCCATAATGAAAGTCACCAAGTGTAAAATTTGAGGACCAATCTGCCCAACACAGATGTGAGTTGAAATGTGGGACAAAAGCACAGACCGAGCCCACAGTGCTCGCCCACCAAGGTCATTTTTGAACACCTCCCTGCTCCCAGGACTTGCTCCGAGCAGCCAAAGCAGCCCCAGCACAGCCCCACACACTGTGCCCTTTTGAACCAGAAAGCAGGTGAATATTTCCAGCTTTTCTTGCCAAGAGTCAAACCCCACATCTTTACTGCCCACAACCAGTTCAGGACCGCTTCCCTCTTCCGGAAAACTAGGAATGAAAGCAGCAATTTGGGTAATCATTCCTCACTTCCAGAGGCAGAGAATATTCTGATGGGGATAGTTCTTCATGCCCTAAAAACAGATGGTCTGGAAAAAACAGGATAAGGTAAAACAGTCCAGGTATTTTCCCAGTGGGTTTTTTACTGGTTTTTTACTTTATCCCCAGAAAAAGGCCCTCAGTCAAAATGAGACCATTGCTGGTAGCCATCAAAAAAAAAAGTAACAAACAACTGTGCCAAGGATGATCCCAGCCTGGGGTATCAAAACAGCTCTGTTCCACTTCCTCAAACACAGGCTCATTTATACAAATAAAGGAAAAAAAAAAAAAAGAAAGCCCATTTCACAAGCTGGCATCCAGCATGACAAACTAAGATTTCAAGGCACTTGAAATTAATTAATATTTGGATTAATATTCAGAGGTGACTGTTCACACCACTACGGGAAGCAGAAGCCCTACAATGAGAAATGTGGCAGGATGAAAGGTTTCGAACATTAAATACACAAACAATTGCAACCCTTGAGTCACAGAAGGGTAGAAAGCTGCCCTTTGGAGCTTGGAAAACAACAACTACAGGCTGCTGTGAATGTTTTCCCTCAACAGAAAGAAAATTTCCAGAATTTCGGGGTTGACTCCAGCTTAATTTTCTAATGTATCATATTTAAACAAAACTCCTGTCAAGCCCTGATATTTAGTCTTACCAGCAGGTCAAGCCCCCTCTCAGTTCCCCCACCCCCTGCAAGGTCACCAGCACAAAAGGAAGCACTCGGCATATCCTGTTCTTAAAAAAATATTGTGAAAAACCCAGACCAGTTTAATGTTTCGTTTGAAGAAGCACAAGTAGCTTCTGGTGTGCAAAAGGCACCTGACAGAGCCAAAACACTGAACATCTCTCTGGCATCCACGAGGTCCCCGCACAGCAATAATATCTTTTATGGGTTCAGTGGACATTAGGTCGACTCAGTAAACACTTTTTCACGCAGCTTTTGGAACAAAATAGCTGCCTGGCAGGAAATAAAGTCTGTACGGCCCGGCTACCGTGCGAGGGAGACGCGGGATCCCCGCACTGCCCTAGCACCGCACAGCGCCCGGCTTCCACACACGCCGGCAGGAAAACCACCCCAAAAGGATCCACGGACGTTACGGATTTTCACTCGTGACTCAAAAAAGCAGCGAATATCGGCGAGTCAGTCTGGAGCGGAATGCCCAAGTCGGCTGCCCGAGGCTCCCGGCGCAGGCAGGGCACACACAAACCCGGCACATTGTCCCATCCCTGTCCTGCATCCCACCCCCCTGTCCGGCACCCTTCCTTCTTGCCCGGCGTCCCAGCCCCCTGCCCCGCACCTCCATTTTAGCGAACAGCCCCCGACCTGCCTCCCTCGCGTCCTTAATCACATCCGCAGCGCATCCCACGGAGCCCCTCCGCTGCCTGGCTGCGGGCACGGGGGGCGAAGCCGCCTGTCATCATGACACTGCAACATGCACGCACAGCGCGGCAGGCGCCCATCGCAGGAGGCATTCCAGCCGCCGGCGAGCAGCGGGGGTCCCCGCAGCCGCGCCCCGCATTCCTGCGCACGGCCCCGCACGGCTCGCACCCCAGGGAAGGGCATCCCCATCCCGCGGCGCTCCGGGCGGACACAAAGGCTGGCGGCGGTACCCACCTCTCCTCCTCCATTGTGCGGGGCGGCGGCGGGGCCGGCTCAGCGCCCCGGGCCCGGCATGGCTGCGAGCGGCCGCCGCCGCCCCG